>APFE031477774.1:130614-179797 GCA_000404065.3 Pinus taeda | reverse complement strand
AAAATTTTGGTTTTGGACCCTATGTTAGGTTGGGCGGACCCACCTATGGTTTTGTGCATGATTTTTGCACATGTTTTTGGACGCGATGATTTTCGGTCCATGGCTTTGGACGCGATGGTTTTCAGTCCATGGTATTGGATGCTTCGACATGTATAAATATGTATTATAACATGGAAAGGAACATAATGAAAAATCAAGCTGGTAGTCTCAGTTTTGGGATCCAAGGGAAAATCACTGTGTATATGTGTTTTATGTGTTATGCTCTTGCATTGTTTATTTTTTGTGCTTTAGAATTTGTATGCAGGTAATTTTTGTACAGGGTTAAAACCTACACATTTTGTACCTCAACCTCCGTCTTCGTACTCAGATGATCCTTCAGATGATACTGTCTTGTGTTATTCCATTCTAGAATCTACACTTGTTGTAAATGAGGATCAAGCCATCGACAGAGTTGGTGCTGCACAACCAACATGTGCTGTCATTCATGAAGAGTATGATTGGGAGCTTGAGCATAAACACTCGGTGAAGGATGACTCCCTTCTGTCTGAGCCTCCTTCGTTCTTTCCTGACATCTTTGGTGAACCTGCCATCCATGATTTCACATGTGTATCTCTGGCTATGGATGCACCCATTGTCGATCATTCACAGGACACACTGGATGTCAGTCCATCATCCGACAACGGAGAGGATAAATTATTCACTAAAAACCCACTTGAATTTTCATCTTCCTTTTTCAGAAATACAGAGGGTGAATTTGTGCTCTTATCATCTACCCCTTTGTTTGATTCATCAGATCATGAGGATTCCGATGAAATCATTGATTTTGTTGATTGTAGTTGTTGTGATCTATTTTCTTTTGTATTCAATCACGATAATGATCCTATTGTAGTTGATTTTTTGAAGCCACTTGTTTATGATGATCTATCTTTCGACAAAGTTGAAAACCCCCAACTGTTGAGGCACTTCAGCTTGAGCTCATGGTTATGTCAAGTCCTCGTTGTCCTAAGGTTGGTTTCACTTCTGATAAGGAAATGATTGAAAAAGCCAAGGCTCCTCATCACTCATCTATATGCATTGAAGATCAATCTCACACACAAATCTTACTTCCTCCACTCGAACTACATGATCCCATCGCTCATGCATTGGAGGAATCTTACATAACAAGAACATGTGCATGACGCAAGTTGTCTTTGTTTCTTTTGTTTTCTTGCATGTCACATTCAAGAGTATGCATATGATTAACAGTTGCACGTAATTCTCCTCCTCCGTCACCACCTTTTGTTCGCTGCTACTGTTGCCACTGATGGAGCTCTTTAACAGCGCTAATCTCAACTCCTCCTACTGTAAATCGGCCCACATTGTATCCCATTCTAGTAGCATGTCTCTCCCCAATATACTTTGGATGAATACCTACCAATCCTCAGAGACACTATTTGAGAGCCAATCACACTAGCTCTAGAGGTTGAGGCATTGTCCCAACAACTGACAACTGGTCTCAAACCTCTTGAATCCTGGTTAGGAAGGGATCTATTCCTTCCACCTTCTATATCCTGATGCATCTCAACTTCTTCTTTAGGAACATATTTCGCTACTTAGAAGTACCCTATTATACTGTGGAGAGATCATCCTGCATTTCTTTGGTCATTCCTTTTTCTACCACATGTAAGACTATATTGTCCCAGACACCATCTAGGATCAACCACTTCACCCACACCATCTCCTTCTATTATTCCTTGATCTTATCTATATTTTGAGAAACTGCCACTACATTATGAATCAGGCCATATTCATCTATAAGGAAGGACATCCTAGCCTTCCAGATGACATAGTTGGATGAACCATCCAACCTATCCTGATCTCTCTATTGTGGCCATCTTTGATAAAGTCGAAAACTCCCTCTTTCCCTGTGCTTGATTGTTTCTATAATTCACACTCCCTCCTGGAATGCATGGCTCTGCTAGTTGCTACTGCCAATTGCAACTGGAAATTTGAACTTCCGAGATTAGAATGTTCCTTGAGAGAAATTTTCTCTTAGTTGTGTTTTCTTTTCTCTTCCACATGATGCAGATTATGCTTCTGCAAAATGCAAAAAAGCCCTCTACATCCAACCAAGGAATTTTCTCAATGAAAATATGAGTTGCAACTACCCTCTCCAACTGTTGGAATCACTCTCATGGGATAATCAAATTTTTTGCACCCCTGTAACTAAAAATCAAAATTTTGCCCCAACAATTCAGCCTACCTATCTGAGCACTGCATTGTCCCTAGAATCTCGGCTTGCTACTCCTCCTGAGAAAAAAATTTTATTTCTTCCACTTATGAGCTGCTCGGCTAATCACATACGCTCTGATACCATGTGAAAATTCCAAAACTAGAATCTTATTGCAACAACTAGAATTTATTTTTCTAATTGTTAATTATTTTAACAAGTTATCTGCTATGACAAATATCAAATAAATCACACTATAACCTTCACAAATAAAATACTGCAAAAATGATAGCGTTGGAATCTGAGAAAATACTAGCACACACAAAATAAAAATGACACCGTTATTTTTGGAAAAATTTCCTCAGAAAAGCCTAAATTGGGAAAATTGGTGCAACAGTGAAGGTTTTTATTATTTTGCAGTAGTGGAAATCTGTGTATAATCTGGATTCTTGAAAACGACAATCCACAACAAGAAAATCTGAGCAAAGTTGTCGAAGGGAATTACCCTTCCTCCACAAGAAATCCTGACACAACTTCCCTTCAAAAAATTGGTCATCTAAACCCCAAAGTGAGCCCTTCTGCACTGCCTCTGTGTTGTCTCCCATACGTGTGGCTCAAATCTACCTATGATGAAATCATTCTTCCTATCTGTGCTGATAAAATCATCTCTCCAACTCTCTGGAAGACTTTCCCAGCCTCTGGAACTGAGAACAAACTTTTCCACAGCTAAATTGAACTTCATTTCTAAGGCAACTGCATATTCCTCTGCGCCGCCTCATTGGGAAAAACTTGAACCTCTTGCTACTACATATCCAGATATGGATAACTCCCTTCACATCATGTTCCCTGCCCTTCACTATCTCTTCTTCTTAATTGAAGCTCAAACTCTCAGGAAAATAATTGTTGCTACTATGGAAAATCAAATTCTCCAAGTAACTCTGGTGTATTCTCCATCACCACATCGATATCCTCTTATTATCCATTGTTGGATCACAAACGAACAATATTAAAACTTAATCAATGCCTAGGATCATCTTTAGATCGATCTGAGTGAGTTTCTAGACCATTCTCACCTTATATCAATTAACACTGATTAATTAACCAATTCCCTAAGTTTAGACTTAGGAAATATTTGAAAATTGGCTAACAATATAATTGAGACACTTCTAGGTTGAATGTCTAGAAACGATTTTTTGGTTTTGGAGATCTCATGTATTCTAGCTTGTCCACCAAATTTCATGGCTATAACACATCTGATGCTACAAAAACTAACAAGCAAGTCCATATTTTCCAAGGCATTTGTGGTTCTCTATAGAAAACAAATGGTGTCCCAACAAAGGTAGTCACGATCACATATGACAAGTCCATTTGTAATTTCCCTATAATTGAGGTACACCATTTTCTTGATAATATCATACACTAGGCATCATGCACATCAATGACTAAAATATCCATTGAAACAAATATATCTTTATTAGCTACCAAAGACACCTTGACATCTTTCATAAGGCCATTTATGGGTGTAGATTTTGAATCAAAACCACACACATTTTTGTAAGGCCTGGTGATGTCCATCTCCAATTGGGACATGACTCTCAAAGGCATTACATTTTCAGAGGCATCAAAATCAAGCATTCAATTATGCAAGATGAGATTATTGATCACCAAGGACAACAAAAATGGTTCCTCCATTCTTCTTATCAATATACATGTTTTGTAAAATGACTGAAGGGTCCTCAAGCTCTTCTTCAAATTTGGAAGCCTTACTGATTTTCCTCCTTTAAGGCCCCAACTTTGCTATCTCCAAAAGATGAACTTGTACATTTACTATAGCCAAAACTTTGGTCATATAAATATCCAATGCAACATTAGGGTTTTGAGGTTTTAGCTTGGGCATAGCTTTAGTGTTGAGAAATTAAGATGCTAGTAGATTAGGGTTAATTTCTCTTTCATGATAATTACTTGTGAATGTTTATTGAATTTATTAAATTTCATGTTCTTGTTCTTGATCAAGAAATTACCAAAAGTACAAAACATGAAGATCACAAGAGACAAAGAACACATAGATGTAGGCTCCAAGCTAGGGAAAAACCCCACAAGGGGGAAAACCCAAATAATCCTCTTCGTATAGAATCAGATCAAAGTGAAATATCCAAGACCTAAGACCAAGACCAAGACCAAGACCAAGACCAAGACTAAGACCAAGACCCAGACCCAGACCAACGCTGCCACAAAGACCCAAGTCAACCCTCCTCCAAGTCTCATCCAATTAAGTCAAAGTCAACAAAACTCAATGCTAGTCAAACCTATGAAATTTGGTCAAGTTCTAAAATTTCGATCGTTGAAATTTCAGGCCTACAATACCTTAGGAAAATTCACAGAACTAGGGCTGAAAATTCTTCATATTCTCTCTCCTTTGACCTCGTTCTCTCTCTTTTGACTTCGTTGGTTTTCCTTCTTGTCTCGACATAGAAATTGATGATGATTGATGAGTGAGTGAATTGTTATAAATAGTTTTATTTTAATTTTGGGCATTAAATACTGGACCTAGTCCCATTATCTCATCGGCCCAGCGAGAATCAAGGTTTTCGACAACGAAGCATAAAATCTATGCTTGTCAACATGTGGCACCCACATGACCATGTCTAGTCTACATGGTACCATACCACTTCCATATGGGGGTCCACTTGGCACACCAACCATATGGGTATTGATACATGCTTTATTTCCCTAGTAATAAATTCCCCACGTCAATATTCTTTATCTCCCCATCATCAATTTCTTGGGACAATATTTCTTACTCCTCGACATTACTTCCTTGAGTTGATATTATTTACCTCCTTGACATCACTTCCTCAGGCTCAAACACCACTTTGTATTCTACGATAAACAATGAGATCCCATGAAAACCAACCAATGAATGAGAAAATCGAGACAACTTCTTTAGCTATGCCTTCATATATAATTCTTCCTAGCATTTGTCTGTGTGTTTGAGAGATCTTTGTGTGTCTCCTTGATGTGCTATGATAAAAGGGCATCATTTCCTCCCTTCCAACACCTCTAGTCACATCTGATAAATCTACATTTGATAAATTAAATACTAATAATTGGCTTCAACATGGTCTGCACTATTGCTTCCAATCACATCTCATAAATTAATTTTTAATGAGTTGGCTCATCAGGGTTGCAAAAGATAGTTCCTTAACTTCATCATTTAAGTTTAGGGTTGGGTCATGGCTTCCCAAGCGGGTAAACCCCATTGGACATTAGGATCCAAAAGGTCATTGTAATGTTCCAAAAACGAAATAAATGTGATAAACAAAGCAAAAATCATATACAACACAAAAATATTTAGACAATAATTAAACACCCATAAAATTGCACCAAAACTATGCCAAATGGAGTCATTTTATTATCAAGAGGAGAGTACAAATATATAGAATGTGTGCACTTGGGCTTTCCAAAGATAGCTCAACAATTCCAAGTGAGAAAAATGTTTCTCAGGACGCAAAGAAATGATTTCTCCTCAAGCTTTTTGCTGGCCCTGGAAATTTTACAACTTCTAGCTAGAAGAAACCCCTGTTTGAGCCTTTGA
Source organism: Pinus taeda (assembly GCA_000404065.3). Lineage (NCBI taxonomy): Eukaryota > Viridiplantae > Streptophyta > Pinopsida > Pinales > Pinaceae > Pinus > Pinus taeda. Next base: position 173,993 of record APFE031477774.1, on the reverse strand, counting down.
AATTGCTAAGGAAATTCTGCCAAATTAATCTTGGACTCTCCACCAAAAACCTAGAAAAAGCTAGAAAGAGTTTTGGCAAATTCTACCGACCACCGAGGACTTAAGCTCACTCCTCCCCCAAAATAATTATGCTATTTGGGGCACCAAAACACCCCCCAAAATTTTTGCAAAATTACGAGTAGACTCCTTGACCCTTGACCAACAAAACCCATAAATGTTTTGTGCTAATTTCAACCTATAAAAATTACCCAAATCAGTGTTGCACCCTCCTCCATTAGTTCTGCGTCCCCCCTTGAAGAGTAACTATTGATTTACCCTTGTTTCCTCCATCCAAATGGATAGGAAAAATTTAGAAATTATTCTTTGGAAATTTTGGCCCAAACCCTAGCTCCACTAACTCCTACTTATTGCAAATATGCCCCACAAATGTTGCCCAGAAAACTACTTTGCAGGCCTGTTGTGCCCTACAACAACCCCCCATTTCATATCAATATTATCTCAAAACCATAATATGAAATGGGTCCCTTTTTAAATTTTGTTTTCTTTGGTATCAATTTAGTTCTATTCTAAAAGGCCCGAAGAAATAAAATAAAACATTACCAAAAAGCCTTTTCCATAAATCAATCAAAAGCCTTAACATATAACGATTAATATTTTGTCATTGCGATAAAGCGATCGCAAGATCACATATCGCAATGACAAAGGGAACACAACTTGAGGACATATTGGTTTGCTCCGATGCAATATCGCTATCAGATATCGGCAATAATAGAATTGGCATAATTAAATCCCTCAATCTCTGATGCGATGTGATATCACTATCGGATATCGGTGGTGATGAATTAAACGCCATAAAGCTCCCTCTTGCCCCGATGCGATGCGATATCGCTATCGGCAATCGATTATGCACGCCTTCTTAACCGCCCCACTCGCTACTCCCAACGCGATGCGATATCGCTATCGGCGATCAGGGATTCCAAATGGAACCAAAACAATGACTTATGATTTTCCCCGACGCCCGATTGCGATAAAGGAAAAAGCGCAGTTTTCAAAGAAAATCATAAAGGCAGTTTAATACGATTTATTCGTAATTAAGGCACTATCTTTCGAAAATCCGCTCAACCGCCAAATCGCCCAAGGCACGCTTCAAATAAATCATTCGGCCATTAATCGAATTGACTGGTATTGATGAGATTGACAGGCCTTAACGGCCATTTAATGAAAACAGCAAGCTTGCGATCTGTTTACAGATTTGATTCGAAGCCATCTTAAGTCAATCGATCACCATGAATTTATCAATATATCTATATATATAAATATTATATATATATATATATATAATATATTATAATATATATATATATATATATATATATATATATATATATATATCAGTCTATTCGATTTATGTTATTATTTCCTGTATTATGCCTATCGTTCTCTCTGTGTAGAATTCTCCCGCAGAAATAGATTTGAGCGGAATGGGAAAGAAGTCCAAGAAGACCACAATGCCTTCTGCTTCGCCGGCCGCAGGGCAATTTGTTGTTGATCCAGGAAATAAAAAGAAAGGGCTTATATCAGACACTACGTGCCTGGGACTTACTAGAGCTACTTGGCAAGGCACATATAACCTGCTTGAAGCTGAAGACCCGAGGGTGACAGGGATACAAGTTTCTGCCGACAGCACCGGTAAATCCGAGGCTAATCTGAGTAATTTAGCCAACTCCTTTCTTCATAGAATAGCAGCCTGGGAGCAAATTCTCCCATATACAGATGTGGTAAGATGGGCGATTCAAGAAATCCCAATTACCGATAGAACTTTCAGCACTATAGATGGGAGGATTTTCAGTTCTTTTCGAGCCGAGGATCTAAGGCAAATGTATCATTTTTCGGGAGAGAAGAAGTATAACACGGCATTCCTGGAGAAATTCCGAGCTGAAAATGAGACTAAGTCCAAACCCATTCGAGGTTAGAGACAAAATCCAGCAAAGCACAAGCACGAATCTTCGGGTAAGTACTCGGTCGATTCCCTATGTTCTCCTTAATTCTATGCTGGGATTATGATGTGTAGACTATGGGGATTACATGATTCCACCAATTTTACCATAGAAATGCTCCCCTTAATGGAGGCGGCATGTAGTGGAAAAATAATGGATTGGGCGGATATACTATCCGATAAGCTAGCAACTGCCATTCTTAATTTCAGATTCAACTCTCGCGTCACTGAGAGGTTCATTCCGCCATTTTACTACAGTGCCTATGTATTAGATGTTTTATGTTTTAATTCTGAATTTCCTATGCTCGGATGGAGGTGGACGTCGCCAGACCCCGCACCCGTCCACATATATCATCAAAAGTTGTGGAAGACCAACTACAAACACCATTTGTATCAAATTTGCAATGGTTTCATGTTGCCTATTCATTATTCCATTTTCAATAAGCCTGCCCCTAAGATTTCTGACCAAGTGGGGGTGGATTTAACTGCCGTAGGGAGTTGGTTTGGAGAAGAAAAGTTCACCTATATCAGAGTTTTTGGCAGTCAAGCCAAGCCCCATGTGCTTCCTCTATACATCCCTGATAAACTACTCGCCAGGGAAATAGCCTATCAGATCAACGCTGATGGGGTTACTCAAACTTTGAAAAAAGCAAAGAAACATGTCTGGCCCTCCTTTCCTTTGCGAATTGGTATTTACACTCTGCATGATCTCAAACATGAAGAGAAGGAAGTTGAGAAAATAAATTCGCTGACCCTGGCAACTCTACCAAGCAGGCGATTTGATCCGAAAAAAATCGCCTACAATGCACTCGACCAGGCCAAATTGGCCAAATTCGAGCACAAAGAAGACATATTTGAATATTTGTTCACATCGGCCGAGTCGCTATATCAAGTTAAATTGCTCGCCATAAATGAATACAACGATGAGGGGCTGGTCGAATTTAACAGACTTAGAGAGCAGAGGTTACAAACTCTGCCTCTAGACCTGTTAGCAACTACTCCAACAACAAAATCAAGCGAGCCTGAGCAGCGACGTGATAAAGAACCTCCTATTACATCAAAGCAGCAGGAGGAAGTGCATGACCAGAGGCAGGAAGAAACCCAGGCGAACTTGTAGAGACAGGGAGAAACCCAGGCGAAAACTCAAGAAGAGAGCGGTTCAAAAGTTAATGATGATACAGAGATTGATCCGAAATAGCTCCAGGAATGGCAGCAATTCAATTCAATCATCGGTAATCTAGAATGCTCTAAAGATGATGAGGTTTCAAAAGAGGGCGACACACAAGAAGCGACATCAAAGCAGGTTTCGGGCGAAACCAACGACCCACCCAAATTAAAGGAAACGAAAATAATTCCAAAGGACCCATCGGGCGAAATCATTTTGCAGATAGAAGAGATTCCTCCCTTGGATGTCTTCTACAGCCCTAAGCATAAAGCTGTAGTGAAATGACAGAGGAAGAGGAGAAGGGATGATCAACCTTCTTTATTCCCTGAATTAACAGTAACGGGCAATGTGGTATGGAAAGAAGAATTTGACCCCTCCGATGACTTGACAAAGTTATCGTAATACGCTGGAGCTTATTCGGCGGCGACAATAGACAAAGCATCGGAGGTGAGCAGTCTATTAAAGGCAAAAGATCAAGACACCTTTTCGCTAGAGGCTCAATTATTGGAAGCACAGCAGAAGGCAGAGCAGGCAGAACAAGAATTGCTAGTACAACAACAAAATAATAATCAGCTGACTAAGCAATTGCAATAAGAAAAACAGAGGATTGACGATAGCGCAATCCAAAAGAAAAAGGAGCTATCGGCAGCATTGACGCAATTAAAAATATCAATTGAGGGAATGTTAAAATCCAAAGATGAGCAAATTACTCAATTATCAGCTCAAATTGAGCAAACTAAAAAGCTCCCTCAGGTAGATGAGTTTAAAGCAGAGGCGTTTCAATTAAATAAAGCATTGATAAATCAAATGAAGCTCTTGTGTCAACAAATCACCCAGGCAGAGCCATTGTGCGACTTAGTGGCATCCATAAGCGAAAAAGTAGAAAAGGCAAGGACATATTTGGATCAGGCCGAAGAAACATTGAGAAATTTTCTGGAATGGCAAGATTTCGATCAGGGACAGGCAGCAACCTACCAAGGATTTTGGAATCACATAAGGATATATTATTCACAGAATGGCAATCACAGTTAATGAAGGCAGAAAGATCGATTTTAAGATGCAAGGCAACCATTAGTAATTTGGTTGAATTAGTAAATAATACTCTTTATTTGTCTAACATGATTTCCCAATGTACTCCAGGCCAATTAACAACAACAAAGATGTTGGAGCATTCATGCTACCCAGAGCTGGAGAAAAATGGAAGGTTAATCGTGGGGATCAACAGTTTGACATGGGATGCCTATTGGTTCTTCTTAGTGAAGCCACACAGCCAGAGAGTCGCCCTCAAATGCCTCACAAATGCGATCGGGTATATTATACCCGATATTCAGGATGCCACCTTTTCTACCCAACTCAGCTTTCGCCTCAATAGACCACCCGAAGTGGAGCCAATGCTTGCGATAAGCCAACTCAGGTTTAAAGGCAAGCAGCCTGAGTCATGATTCACATCGCCAACTGCCATATCGCCCCCAAGAAGATAGATAGCATTAATTGATGCCAATTTAGTAGGATTTTTTTTCATATATATTTTTAGCTTAGTAGTATTTATAGACCCTTTCATGCATTTAGAAAGGGTCGTAAATTTTTGTATATGACTTAAACCCTGAAGTTGCACTATTGTACTTCAGGGATATTCTTTTATGAAACTGGATCAATTATTCTGATTTTGATAAGGAAGGTTTTTATACAAATGTGCACTACTGTCTTTGTTTGAAAACATTTATGTCTTGAAGGAAGAATTTCAAATAGCGATTGATATTCAGGATTGATTAGCAGCTCATATGGTACTATTATCTGTGTCTGAACTCATTCCTGTTATGTGAATTGTCATTTGATCGCTCTCGCTATTATTTCTTATATATATGTGTTTTAACAACATCCTTTATGCATCCCACTATTGGCTGTTTATAGCATGCTTTTCTTTCAATCGTATATGTATCGATGATATAAATGATCAATGCAGTAATTTGTGTTAATCGCTTCGTTTGACTATTTGGACGAAGTAATCTTTAAATGATTGAATATCTTTGTTTATTTTACAGAGTCATCTATATGCCTGTTAATAAATAAGGATTATTAAACGTTGCATTTCAAATGAATATTTGTTCCCAGGATTAGTATTAGTTTTCATATTTTGTTGATAGAATAAGCTATCCGCCTATCATTAGAACAAACAACTCATCACTCATCCATCCCTTTTATTCATTATCGGGAAACTGGTCCCGTTATATCCAGTCGGAGCCACCATCCCAAACGGAAAAGGAGTTTTACTAAGGTCCGGACCGGGTGGTTATCCCCCAATGTTGTTGCAGCGATTTTCAAGGCATCAACAAGGCCCTAGATGATGAATTTGGGTTCTCTCTATAGCTGTAGATTCCACCTCTGAAAATTACCACAAATTCTCGTCCACCCTCAAGAGATTTTTCTCCTAATTTCTTCAACTAAAAATCCCTTGGAAACTCCTCAAATTAGTGGTACAAACCTCTGGCCCTTCGTCCTCCTAGAGATTTGAACTGGATGAGTTTGGTTAAAAATTACCCACAAGCTCCAACAATCTCATCTCTAATAAAATCTGAAATTCTCTCCTAGGGTGACACTATAAGTCCACCAAAGAAAGAGCTAATATTTATGCTCGAAAATCTCTTTGTGCTAAGAAGCACAGGTAGTTTTGGCTAAGCACCTCAAGAGTACTATAAATCAGAAAGGTATGTTGTCAAAAGCACCCCAAAATGATTCTTCCTCCTTCTGTTTATCTTGGCTGCCCCCTTTCTCTCCTTTTGGGTCCCGCCAATTCAAGTTCCTTCTCCCTAGCTTGATTTCCTAAGGGTTCCGAATTCCCCTTTTGGGTGGCCCCACATCTCACTACCAATTTAATCTTTCATTTTCTCTAATGTTGGTGGCATCCATCTCTCCAAAAATCAAGTGGGGACTCCCTCCACCCACTTTTCCTAAGTTTACATGCCAAAATATTTCTGAACACCCAATTGCAAAAATAAAAATTCATCTAAGAAAATATAATTTAATTGGGGACATTATAGTCATCCCCTCTTTCATTTCAAAATCAAATTTAAATGATTTAAAGACATTATATCAACCAACCATGGCTCTTGTTCCCATGTTGGCATTATAGTCACATTTTTAAATTTCAAAAATCGAGGCAAATGAATGGGTTGTCACAAATATCATTGTGAATACAAACCAACCATTCAATCCTTTCAAACATAAGAATGTAGAGGATTGATTGAGTATTAAATTTGTTGGTGTTGGAATGAATTATCATCAACATGAAAATATACAGTAAAAAAGCCATAATTCCACAACCCCTTAGAAATAACAAAATTATATTGATTATTGTTTTTGGAGTAAAATCTATGACCAAAATTTTGGACATATCAAAGTTCTGGTCACAATGTTTTTACTCCAAAAGGAATAAGCAATATGATTTAAGCTATGAAATCCACATACTGGAATTACAAAATTACAATAGAGTAGTTATTTATATCATTTACAATTACATCAAAATAATTGTATTTAGCTACTCTCAATTGGTGTGCTTGGGCTTATATGTAGATTTGGCCTTGTTAAGAGAAAGTAGAGGCCAATCATCCTTGTCTCTTCAACTCCCTATTTGGATCTCTCTTCCTCTCCCTTTTGTCTTTTGTTGGCAACATTCTTCTTAGAGTTCTTCTAGTTTTGTTTTCCTTAGTGCTTAAATTGGAATATGAGCACTTTGGAGCCAAGTGGTAATTAATTTATTTACCAATGCCTTGATCTAGCATGGGATCATCTCCACTATCAACTAACCTCCATAGCCATAAGCTTCACTTGTGTAGCCGAGAGCTTTTTTCTTTTAGTAAGTGATTACAATAATTTAAATCATTAACATTCAATGTGTTTGTTATAAATAAGTAAATAAAATAATGATAATATTAATACTATCTTTTTTAAGAGCCACAAGAAAAGCAATCAATGATTTATTTGTATTATAAACACTAAAATAATAAAATAAAAGGTGTGTGTTATTATATATATATATATATATATAATATATATATATATATATATATAATATATATATATATATATATTATATATTATATATATCCTCTTCCTCACAATCTGTCCCACATTGATGTTGAGGACTAATCATTTAAAAAACCTTATATACCATGATACATTGATACCTTTATTACTAAGAAAGGTCACACAATTATGAATGTAAAATTATAAATGTAAAATTCTTTCTAAAATAAATAAGGGCTACATAGTAGCTAGTCCCTACCGCTTAGTTTAAATATAGCTAAATTAAAGTAGAAAACAATAAAAATACAAAGATTTAAAATTTTAAAACGTTATCATTAGATTAATTTTAAATTGTAATTAAATGCATTATTGAATTTTGTAAATTAACATTATTTGTATTGCAACATAGAATAATTATTAATAGTTTACATTTGTCTTTTTATAGTTTGTGGACATGGTCTTATGAAAATCTTATTATTAGACATGTGTATAGAGATCATATCATAAATTCCTATTATACCTTGGTTTGTAAATATGGCAAATTTTATATTTATTCGTATTACAAACATCTTATTATTTTGAATATCATTCATTCATTAATAGTGTAAAATCTATCATATGTGGTTAAGTTCGAACAAAAACCTAAGTGACCCCTACCCCTTAAAATTATAATGTAAAAATTAAAAATATATCTCTCACATACTATTAATAAATCTTTTTAAATTACATATGTGATTTTAAGTACTCATTTTAAATTATATATGTACTTTTAAATAATATATTTTTATTAGATTATATTAATCATTAGCAATTTTTATAAATAGAAATATAAAATAATTATACTCATTAGCAATAATTTTATCACTTTCCCAAAACAAATTGTATCATAAATGCCCATCCCACAACTTGATGTGATATATGTACTTATGGTTAATTAATAGAGGTAATTGGAAAATTAATAGAGGCAAAGTGAAATAACATGTTCAATTTGATAGCCAACCAAATTGAACATAAATAAATTAAATTATTTTTAAAAAATCACATATTTCAATGTGTAATGTTATACTATAGTTTTTTTGCATTTTTTTTGTCAAACCCAAACTAATATGGGTTTGACCAAAAACCCATTGCAATATCCACTACCTTGCAACATGGATAATAATGACTACGACTTCAATATTGAAAGAGCTAATAAAGAGGATTAATGGGAAAATAAATATGATTAATTAATTGATGTATGAATGCTTGTTTGAGTTGGTCTCTTTCCACAGGCTTTAGGGCTTTCAGAGCGGGTCACATGGCTAGAAATTTAAATCTCATATGTTTATATCAACCCAATGGCAATGATGGCATCTACGAGGAGGTCTATTCTTTCTATATGTGGAAGGAAGAATTCTCAATGCTCCTTCTACACGTTGAATACCAGTGGAAACTTGCACATTAAAACACTCTATCAGACCAACAGGCTTACAGAGGTAGTGGAGACCTTCAGCCATCTGCTTTCAGCTAAATCCAATCCCACCATCACCACCTGCAATCATTTGTTAAGTAGCCTAGTCTGATGGAACCGACATCAATCAAAATTGCATGTTTATAGACTTATGGTTGAAGTAGACATTGTTCCAAATCTCATTTCTCTGAGCATTGCTATCAACTTCCATTATGAAAAAATGTAGAATGGATTATGCTTTCAAAGTGTTTGAAGGAATGGAAGCACATGGCTATATTCCAAATGTTGTAATATTCAATACCCTCATAAAAGGGATTTGCAGGATGGGCAAAACAAAAGATGCTATCAATTTGTTCAAACAAATGGTGAACAAATGACAGCTTCCATATCTTTTTATCTATAGCATCCTAATAGATGGGTTTTGTAAGAGGGAAAAATCACGAGGCTTTTAGATTGATAGATGTTATGCTGCAAAGGGGCCATGAGCCCAACATCGTTACATTTACTACACTTATGGATGGACTCTGCAAAGAAGGTAAGCTCAAAGAGGCCAATCAACTATTGTATTTGATGTTAAAAGAAGGGCATCAACCCAATGTTATTACATTTACTACTTTCATTGATGGTTTTTGTAAGGAAGGCAAATTGGAGGATGCTAGGAATCTTTTTTATGAAATTCCAGGTAGAAACATATGCCCAAATGTTGTCACATACAGTGCTCTTATTGATGGTTTGTTTAAAGGAGGAAAGTTGGAAGAGGATATGAAGCTATTCTATGAAGTGTCTGATAGGGACACATGCCCAAATGATGTTACATACAGTGCGCTTATCGATGGTTTCTGCAAGGGATGCAAGTTGGAGGAGGCTATGAAAATGCCCGATAGAAACATATGCCCTCATGCTGCCACATACAATGCACTTATTGATGGTTAATGTAAGGAAGGCGAATTGGAGGATGCTAGGAATTTTTTTTATGAAATTCTAGGCATAACTATATGCCCAAATGTTGTAACATACAATGCTCTTATTGATGGTTTATGTCAGGGAGGCAAGTTGGAGGAGGCTATGAAGCTATTATATGAAATATTCGACAGAGACATATGCCCAAATGTTGTCACATATAATGCACTTATAGATGGCTTCTGTAAGGCATGAAAATTGGAGGATGTTAGGAATCTTTTTTATGAAATGTCAGGCAAAAATATATGCCCAAATTTTGTCACATTCAGTGCTCTTATTGATGGTTTCTGTAAGGGAGGAAAGTTGGAGGAGGCTATGAATCTATTCTATGAAATGTCCGATAGAGACATATGCCCAAATGTTGTCACATACAATGCACTTATCGATTGTTTCTGTAAGGGAGGCAAGTTAGAGGAGCCTATGAAGCTCTTTTATGAAATGCTTGACAAAAAAATATGCCCTAATACTGTCACATGCAATGTGCTTATTGATTGCTTCTGTAAGGGGGCCAAGTTATAAGAGGCTATGAAGCTCTTTTATGAAATGTATGACATAAACATATGCCCTGATGTTGTCACATACAGTGTGCTTATTGATGGTATTTGTAAGGAAGGCAAGTTGGAGGAGGCTAGGAAGCTTTTCTATGGAATGCACAACAAGAACATATTACTTGATGTTGTCACATACACTACATTTATCATTGGCTTCATCAAGGAAGGGAAGTGGAAGGAGGCCACCAAAGTGATGCAGGAGCATTCAACCCAAGGAAAATCATTGTATTTTAGTATACATAGGGGGGTCATGTGTTTTAAGGAAGTTGGTTTCCTAAGTCTCAAGTTAATGTAATATTTAGGCTTTTAAGTGATTAGAATAGGAATTAATTAGATGTGTGAAGATGTTTGTAAATTCTCTCGAATAAAGGAGAACATGAGCAGTTACTAATGACAAGAGAGTTAGAAGTCAATTATAACTCTAAAGGTGGTTTCATGATTCGAGGAACTAGAGAGAGTTCTTAGGAATTAATTGAAGTTAGAAGTGGACATAGAGGGCATTTAGGATTTAGTTCAATAGAACTAGGATTTGAATCGAAATTAGTTCAATAGAACCTTTCTGGTATAAATGTAAGCCTACGGGCAGAGTAAAAAAGGGGGAGAGGCCATTGATATTGAAGATAAGGCTTGTGAGAGGCATAAAGTCTTGATATGTAATCATTTTTTATACTTATATATACACAGAGGTTTATTTCCTAACCGTGTAAGTGTATGAAATGAATATTTAATGAATGAATTACATGTAAGTTATGAATTCGTAGGTTTTGTAATAGAAGGTTGCAGGCAGAGTTCTGTAGATACCCAAAGGAGAGAATGATTCAGAGGAATCATAAGGGATCTTTGAATCCAGCTGAAGGATCAGAGTAAGATCTGGAGACGTAACAAAGGGAGAATTCGCGGAGTTAAGTTCAGAGGAAGCAGAAGAGCAGAAAACCGAAACCCTGAAGAAAAACCCAAAACCACAAGGAAAAACACTGAAGAACGAAGTAAATTCAAAGGAAAGGAACGAGTGGAGAAGTGAAGAGGTGATGCATAAGAACGGTTAGATGTCATAGATTAACGGTCATCGCATGAGAGAAGAGTGTGGGAGATTACTGACAAAAAGGCAGGTTTATAAGCAGAAGTGATATTTCGGGCGAGGTTTAAATGGTAAGTGGTATGGAAGGGTGAGCGCCCGATTCCACTCACCATTCGACATGTAGCACAAAGGTGGTGAGGGGAAACCACTTTATCTGGAAGTTAATCTCCATGCTCGTTTTCTATCTGAAACCAACATCAACCGTTAGATATGAAGAAGGAAGATCGACGGCAGAGGGTCTTCATTCTGTTTTGTTGAGCGGGTGAAAGTCCTACCATCAGATTGAGTCTAGATCAGCGATCATAATTTGATCGCTGATTGGAGTTTGAATGGAGGGCGCAATGGAAAGGCGATGGATGAGTGCAAACCTGACGATATTTATGAACGCGGTTTTATAATGTTTGAAGTCTGGCCTATGTGTTTCAGTCGAGTTATTCCTTTGTATTCCGATATAATTGAAGTTTCGCATTTACAGGTAAGTTTATGCGATAAATGCTATGTAACCAATGTTTAAAGAGGGAAGGTTATATATATGTGGTTAAAGGGTTAGTGAAAGCTTAAACTAAGGTTTATGGGAGTGAATGAGTCCCGATAGAAGGATTTAATGAAAGGCTTCAATAAAGTCATAAATGAAGGCTTGAGGGTTGATTAAAATCCCGATAAGTGGATATTGCCTAAGGGTTATGCTATGTTGGGTTTTAATAAATAATTCCGCATAGGAATTGATTAATAGGACCTTAAACCATTCATTAACAATTGAATATTTAACTTGTTTGTGAGTTAAATTCCTGGGACAAATGTACTTATGCATTTTAGATGCATATTGTGGGTGTAAGCAGGGGTTTCCTTGGCATCATTTGGTATCAAAACAGAATTGTAATTGAAACAATTGGTGTTAGAACAAAAACAAAAGAAATTCTATGTGAAAGAATTGAGAACAAGTTATGTGTCAAAGGTGTTTATGCAGGAAAGGAAGGATCATATTCTAATATGATAGAAAGTAGGGACACAGAGGTGATGTGTAGTAGAACTTGCAGATGCAAGAAACATAGGACAATCCATTCAAGGTACATGTGGAATGGTGGAACAAGATCATGCCGAGATCTTGAAGGTGAGGTAATATGTTCTATTTGGTTTGATTGGAGAATGTGTGTTTGTACATTGATGCACAAATAACAACAAAATAGGTGAGAAGGTTGCAACATCTAGAGCAAGGAGTGCTTGAATTGGTTCCAGAGGAAAAAACCAGAGAAATGCTAAGAGACTTAGCTCAAAGAAAATAAGCTTAGTGAGGCATATGTAGCAACGAGGAGACTTGCTACTGCAGGGGTAGTGTTGCAGCTCACAAAGGAAATTCCACAAAGGATGTGGGTAGAATTGCTAAGGGATGAAGAAGCTGGTAAGACTTTCTAAGTGAAAGAAGAAGTGGTTAGAGCCAAGTATTTCATGGTGATTGAAATACAAGAGGACAATTGTGTTCTTGAGAAGTGCAGATGAGTTGAATCCTAGAAGGAGAAAAGAAGAGTGCTCAAAGGAGGTTCCAGAGATAGAGAACCAAGGGCTTGCCAAAAGACCAAGTACAGAGGATAGCTTGGTGAGGTAAGAGGCAGCATGGAGGACTTGTTGTTGCAGAGGCTTTAATGCAACTCATAGTGAGTGAGTAAGGAGCTCATGAAGAGAGAAGAGAAGAAGATGGCTACTAATAGTCATAGTAGAGGTTCTGAGGAAGACCACAATAGAAGAAAGATGAAGAAAGAGGATGCCAAGGCAAATGGAAAGAGAATGAGTCAAGAGGAGATTGACAAAGAGATTGTAGAGTTAGAAGAACAACTCGATGCATTAAGGAGAATACTTGAGGAAAGTCAAAGACTAGGTTGGGTATTGAGGAAGAAGCCAGTGAAGTGGTATAAGTTACAGAGAAGGCTACAGCAGAGGCAAGTAAGGTGGCTGATGGAAAAACTCAAAGAAGCTAAGTTGGAAATAAAAATGGAAATATCCATTTGTGAAGCAGAACAGGGTGAAGTTTTGGGTGAAGACTTGAAGACTTGAAGACTAAAACTTCAAGTGAGACCAAAAGGTTTGATGATTTTAAATCTGACAATTTGTGTATGTTTGTAGGTGAAACATGTAAAGAAGGACAATTTGCTAATATTATCATAAAGGAGGAAGAAGACAAGCAGAATCTAAATTATGTTCTGGAAGAAGATGAGATAGATAGGTCTCATATACAGTTGGGGAAAGATATGAAGCAACCAAGTGAAGGGCTTGAGGAGATTGAAGAGGAGACCATCGAAGAATTTCTGAATCATATGAAGGATGTAGAACAACAAGGAGATATGAGGGTTGAAACATCAAGTGGGACCATAGGGTCTTATGTTTTTAAGACTAATAGTTTGTTTATGGATGCAGAAAAAATGAAGGAGAATGTTAATGCAGATGGTGAGACAAGGATAGACCTTGGAGAAGGTAAACAACAAGAAACTAAAGGAAAACTTGAAGAAGAGACTATGTTAGCTAAAAACATAGTAAAGGATCATGAATTCATCATGATGATAGGCATAGTGAAAATAGCCATGGAAACTAGTGAGACAGTCAGTAAGAAAGAAGGACATCTACTAAAAGATGTTAAGAAGGAAGAACCCTATGCAAAGGATTTAACCTTGGGAGAAGGAACACTAACAAAGGAGTGCTTTGCAGAGGATGAACAATCTTTCGAAACTGCCAGAAGTATGGAAGAGTATCTTTCAGAAGATAAAAACTCTGAAGTAAAGGAGGGTGGGGAATGTCTCTTAAATGAGAGAAGCAATGATTTATTACAGTAGAAAGAACTTAATAATGCATTGATATTTGAAACTGTGACAACATAAGAAGAATTTCTTGTGAAAGAAGGAGATGAAATTCAGTTTGAAGAGCTGATATGTGAAGCAACAGTTGAGACTGTTGAACCTTCTGATTTTCAAATTGATAATTTGTTTATAAATGCAGGAATTATAAGTGATGATGAAGTACTTATGAAGTATCACAGAGAAATTGCATTGCTGGAATATTTGCTGGAAAATTCAGAGTATGACAGTGTGATTGCAGAAGAAGGAGTTCACTACAGTGGACAAGAGTAGAAAAACATCATTAGAGCGGATGATGTGGAGGAGAGACTGGTTGAGAGTATCATGAATTCTTTTGAGAATTCAAAACATCATATTGATGTGCTGACAGAGGAGAAAGAAACAGAGCAACAAACTGAATTGTTGCCAAAGGAAGATAAGGCACAGAAGCCTTATGTTTTTTGTTTTAACAAGTGTTTTGTGAGTGCAAGTTTTGTTGCAGATGCTGAAGGAAATTTGGCACAGATGAGTAGCCAAATAAAGATGAAAGAAGAATATTATGTGGAAGAATTCAATCCATGGAACAAAGATGCTCAATTGCTAGAGAGAATGCTGGAAAGTCATGATTCAGTGCAGACATAAATAATCATGAAAGAGGGTAAGGATGAAAGGGAGGCAGCAAGAATAGTAGAACAAGTAAGAATGAGAGGAAGAGTAAGAGTAAGTGATAGCGTTCGACAACTCCAAGAAGAAGAAAAACAGATTGAAGAGTTCGTGGACAGTAGCAACAACCTGAAACAAAGAGAAAGAGGTAGAAGTAAGTGGAAAAGTATAGACCAGTCCAAGGATGTGCTGGAGATGGAGATTGAACAATTATGGCAGCTAATGATGAAACGTACCATAGGGAGGAAAATGATAGCAGTAGGAAACATGATCAATCAAAATTTGAACATGATTGACAAGGAGAGAAGATGAAATAGAAAATAGCAGACATACAGCAGCAACAAAGGTGCAGAGCTTTCAGACAGTTACAAACTAAAGTTTGGGACCCTAGAGGTTTTCTATCAACACACCAAGACACATGATTAGGAGAGCATGAATATTTTCTACTTTGGGAGTCTGATGCAGGAGCATTCAACCCAAGGAAAATCATTGTATTTTAGTAGACATAATGGGGTCATGTGTTTTAAGGAAGTTGGTTTCCTAAGTCTCA
The DNA here is from genome assembly GCA_000404065.3 of Pinus taeda. Lineage (NCBI taxonomy): Eukaryota > Viridiplantae > Streptophyta > Pinopsida > Pinales > Pinaceae > Pinus > Pinus taeda. Next base: position 158,735 of record APFE031477774.1, on the reverse strand, counting down.
AATTAATGTGATATTTAGGCTTTTAAGTGATTAGAACAAGAATTAATTAGATGTGTGAGGATGTTTGTAAATGCTCTCGAATAAAGGATAACATGAGTGGTTAATAATGACAAGAGAGTTAGAAGTCTCTAAAGGTAGTTTCATGATTCGAGGAACTAAAGAGAGTTCTTAGGAATTAATTGAAGTTAGAAGTGGATATAGAGGGCATTTAGGAGTCATTTCAGTAGATCTAGGATTTGAACCAGAATTAGTTCAACAGAACCTTTCTGGTATAAATGTAAGCCTACAGGTAGAGTAAAAAAGGGGGAGAGGCCACTAATATTGAAGGTCAGGCCTATGGGAGGCAAAAAGTCTCAATATGTAATCATTTGTTTATATATAATATATATATATTTATATATATATATATATATATATATATATATATATATACAGAGGTTTATTTCCTAACTGTGTAAATGTGTGAAACAAGTATTTAATGAATGATTTACATGTAAGTTATGAATTTGCAGGTTCTATAACAGAAGGTTGTAGGAAGAATTCTGTAGATAAGCAGAGGATAGAATGATTCAGAGGAATCATAAGGGATCTTTGAATCCAACTGAAGGATCAGAGTAAGCTCTAGAGAGGTAATGAAGGGAGACTTCGTGGAGTTAAGTTCAGAGGAAGTGGAAGAGCGAAAAACCGAAATCCTGAAGAAAAACCCAAAACGACAAGGAAAAACACTGAAGGACGAAATAAAGTCAAAGGAAAGGAACGAGCGGAGAAGTGAAGAGGTGATGCATAAGAACTGTTAGATCTCATAGATCAATGGTCATTGCATGAGAGAAGAGTGCGGGAGATAACTGACGAAAAAGCAGGGTTATAAGTGGAAGTGGTATTTCGGACGAGGTTTAAATGGTAAGTGGGTATGGAAGGGTGAACACCCGATTCCACTCACTTTTCGACACGCAACACAAAGGTGGTTAGGGGAAACCGCTTTATTGGGCGGTTAAACCCCGTGCTCCTTGTCTATTCGAAACCAACATCAACCATCAAATATGAAGAAGGAAGATCGATGATGGAGGGTCATTGTTCTATTATGTTGATCGGGTGAAAGTCCTACCATTGGATCGATTCTAGATCAACAGTCATAATTTGATCGCTCATCGGAGTTTGAATGGAGGGCACAATGCAAAGGCGATGGATGAGTGCAGACCCGACGACAGTTATGAATGCAGTTTTATAATGTTTGAAGTCTGATCTATGTGTTTCAGTCGGGTTATTCCTTTGTATTCCGATATAATTGAAGTTTCATGTTTAAAGGTAAGTTTATGCGATAAATGCTATGTAACCAATGTTTAAAGAGGGAAGGTTATATATATGTAGTTAAAGGGTTAGCGAAAGCTTAAAGTAAGGTTTATGGGAGTGAATGAGTCCTGATAGAAGGGTTTAATGAAAGGCTTCAATAAAGTCATAAATGAAGTTTTGAGGGTTGATTAAAATCCCGATAAGTGGATAAGGGTTAGGCTATGTTGGGTTTTAATAAATCATTCCGCATATGAATTGATTAATGGGACCTTAAACCATTCATTAAGAATTGAATATTTGACTCGTTTGTGAGTTAAATTCTTGGGACAAATGTAATTATGCATTTTAGATGCATAATGTGGGTGTAAGTGAGGGTAACCATGGCATCACAAAGTAATTCATGAGATGTTGGATAAGGGTAACAATCTGAGTGTTATTACATAAATTGTTCTTATTGTTGGTCTTTGCAAAGAAGGGAAGGTTCAAGAAGATCTCTAGTTGTTAGATGTTATGGCTGAAATAGGTAATCAACCTAATGAGATCACATATAATACACTTATAAATGGGTTTTGCAAGGTGGGTAATCTAGAGAAAGCCAGGGAGCTCCTTGAAGAGATGTTGGAGAAAGGTTGCATGCTTTACCTATTTAGCTTTACTACATTAATAGATGGACTCTGTAAGCATCACAGGAAAGACAAAGCTTAACATATTTTTTTATGAGATTCCAGAACATGCTTCGAGCCTTGATGATGTTACGTATAACACATTGATGGATGGAATTTACAATGTTGGTAATCTTAATAAGTCAAAGTTATCTAAAGTGATGAAAGATAGCAGTCCCAGAGGCCACTACATATGACTACATTTACCACCCTCATGGAGGGACTACGTAGGGAAGGCACAGCTCAAGGAGGCAATAGACCATTGCATAAGGTCTTAAAAATGGTTTAGCATGACACTGGTGTATCTTGTAGCAAACAAAAATCTCAGTAAAGATATCGCTATAGAAGTAAGTGACTTGCAATAGATGAAATACAGGGATGACTTTGGTAATGACGCACTAGCAAGCTCTGAAACAGATTTGGTATTTTAGGTTAATGAGGTGATCTTAGTAGAATTACTATGAAAAAAATTTGACCTAGGGTTTAATGGGCCACACATACTGATTAAATATACTAGTTCATCAATCTAAAAAGGAAGTGGATTTAACATTTAGTGTTGTGCAACTTGCAACTAATGAAGTGCCCCAAGAAACTTTCAATGATATTTTTCAGAATAATAATCAAACCAATGATAAGAATTGGTTTGATAAAATGTTTAGCGGCTTGTCATTACCATTGATAGAGTGTACCTTGTGAACTTGAATGGGGGGCTTGTACTTAAATGGACTAACCCGGTTCAATGTCTTAAACAGTTGTTTGTTTTCAGTTTTGTAGTTTGCTTTGGAATGCCTCATTTTTATTATGTTTTGGACTCCTGAAGTTGTATAATATTTTTGTTTCATTCATTGAATTCCTAGACTCTATATCTATTGAGTACTTTCTCCCATTATAGGATACAATAGTAGTGATGATTCTCACAACATGTCTTAGTTACAATGAATTTTTTTAATTAGACACCTTGGTTGTTTAGTTTCTATTGTCCAAATTGTAGTAGCTAAGACAATTGTTATCTCTATGTCCATTTGTCCAGATTATTAGCTTGATCAACAATATTTCATGGGTATGCTTCTTAGATGGATATTGGTTGGGGTCTATTCCATTCTTTTAATTATAAGTTATATTATTTATGGCCGGTTCATTATCATCTCTAGACGTTCAACAATTGGTTTAGTCTATTTGGAGTGGTTTGATGGTCATAAGTTTGACAACATCATTTAAATTTCGACCATGTTCTTACTTGGAAGTACCTTTGAAGATAGAGAAAACCCATCATGTGGGAGGCTTGGGGACTAGCCATACAGTTTTGAGGCTCACTTATCTATCTTTGGGAAAGATCCTTGAAAGTATTGTGGGCCTTCTTTGAGATATCACACAATTATTGTTAAATTTGGAAGGTTGAATTTCCACTATTGAGGATTTCCCTAGCTTAAAGGCGGTTTGTGGAGTATGATGAGATGGTTGGCTTATGCTGGGTAGTTTTATTACAGTTATAAGTTGTGATATGAATTCACTTGGAAAGTACCTTGCACAAGTTTTGGGGAACTCTATTCGAGATGTGGACGAGGATTAACTTAGGTATATTTTGGAGCATTCTTGAGTACATTGGACGACAATGGTTGGAAAGGTCTTACTCTTACAAGCCTGTGTGCCCACTTTGGAGGGTTTCATTGTAATTTTGAAGACTAATTAAATGATTATTGTGCATTGAAGGGCCTTTCAAGATTGGATGTTGAACCACAAGACCATTTTTTCCCCTCAATTTTGGAGATAAGTCGCCTTTTGAGGGCTTTGTGCCCCTAGTTTTTGTACATTTGGAAGTAAAAGCTTGCTTTGTATTATTTTAGAATAATTAATTATTGAAGAGAGCCTTTTAAACCTCCATAGGCTAATTTAGAGGATTTTAGCTTAAAATTGATATTTTATTGTAAGGGAAGTTGATCATGTTCTCTATAAATAGAGGTGCACTTCCTCTCATTTTGGCATAGAGTTTTAGGGTAGAAATCCCATAGCCAGTCTAATTTTTTTCTGATTTCCTTTTGTAAAATTTGGCTACGGATATTTCAAGTTGAGTAAATTGTCTTGAGGAGGATATTGATAAACTGATTCTATGATGATTTTGTGCACTTTTATTCTAATTCCATAATGTGTTGAATCTGTTATGGTGGATAAGCATCACCTTAATCTTTCTCTTTCTCGTTATTGGTTACAACATCAACTTGCACTATATATAACATCTCCTTTTGCAAAATTTTCACCATGCATCCATTAAAGAAACTTAGTATAGCATTCCTTGACCCTAAATCTACAATTGATTGAAAATTTGTAGGGTGTTAATTGAAAGTTTTTTCACTCTCTTAACTTGCTCCAGTCGTGTCTTTGGACATAGGCTTACTCCTTGTCTAACTCCATATGCCCAAAAATTCATTGATAAGCTATCACATTGATTCTTTGTTCTTCATCACTTTATACATTTTTGTAAATCATAAAATAAAACATTCTTCCAGGGTTTCACTCTCCTGAAAAATGTTGTAGTTATGGTGTTTAGGGGCATTCCCCTTTGAACTCTAACCTTGATTACTTTAAGAAACCTAGTAATCCTATCTTCAACCTAAACCCTAATTAATCAGACCATTTGATTAGTAGAGTGTGAAGTAGAAGCTTTGGAGATATTTTGACTTAGTGTGTCTAGGTCATTGGATCTCTAGGATCTATAGAGAGAACCACACTTGAGTTAGAGGAAATGAGGTGACAATGGCCCCCTTTGTGGTGTAGCAAGTCTCACACTTGAGATTTTGGAGTTTATCTCTAAAAGTGTGAGATTTTGTTGTCATTGCTAGGGATGTAAATCCATCTAGGTAACTCCATTGGAAGAAAAAAGACCTTTTTCTTATAGTCTTTAAATACTTTACATTTGCAAGGTGAGGTAAGCATCATTGTGAAAGCATTTAAATCTCACCTTAGTGACTTGCAAATTTAAATTTTCATAGTTGAAGTTTTGTATAGAGAAAATATGGTCCCTTGGGATTTGCATGTGTTGTATCCTGCATTAGATATTGAGAATATCTTGGGCTACCCCACGAGTCTTCCAAAACATTATGTGGAGCTTCCTAATTTTGAAGGGGACTCTTTTGCTCCTGTCCCACATGTCTCGTATATATGAAGAATGTGTTGAAATTTGATCACAGACGTGAAGATGCCATGATGAGATTGTTTATTCTTTCCTTCGAACACGAGAATTTTGATTGGTTCAAACATACTTGTAGTCTGAAAAGTATAACTTCTCTCAATATTTTGATGAAGTGACATATCATGTTTTGTGGGCCTAGATCACAAAGTTTTCATGACACATATGAAGACTTGTTGGCAGCCCTACACCAAAAAGGCCTTCATGGTATTTTTGAAGGCAATGATAGCGATCAAGGTGAAGAAGATGCATCGATGGAGGGGAGTTCTCATGATATCATTCAAGGGGATGATACTCCAAATCATGAAGATGTTATTGTTGTTTTAAAGGAAGCTTTGAGGCTAGAATTTGAGGAGGTAGTTGATATCATAGATGGAGGAGCTAACCTATAAATTGGAAAGAGATAATTATTTAGTAATGAAAATTTGAAGCATTGTGAGGAGCCTAGAGAAGGATATTTTGAAGAAACTGGGCATTGTACAACCTTAAAGATTAATCATAATTAAGTACTTGATGAAGAGAAAAGCACATAATTGGAAGAAGACAACACTTCTAGTATCATTGAAGAGGATATCAAAGATCCAATAGAACAAAACAACAGTGCCCCTAATTTGCACTTGAACCTGGATTTATATTTAAAACAAAACAAGGGAAAACCATGTGCTATTTTTCAAGGAATCACCAAATTTTGATAATGATTGAGAAGATGTTGATGAGGAAATTGAAATTATCAATGATGATATGTCGAATGTTGTCGTAGAGCTTGGCTTGTGTATAAATGATGGCCTTGGGCATGAAAATGATGACCCACATTCAAATGAAGACTTTTGCTTGGAATGAAGGATATCTAACCCAAACTCTATTGGTGGGCCCATGTGAAAAATATTTCAATGGTGATGAAAATGAAGACAAGGTTGTTACTGAAAATGATGTGTACTCTACTTAAGATATAGTCCTTGTTAGTGAGAAAATTTGGGTGAAGGCATATTCTAATTAGCATTCCAAACTCAAGGCATTTGCTGGTCATTCTTAAAATCAATTGTATGATGATATTCCTTTGGCTATTTTGGTTGATGAAGATTCCAATGATAATTTAAAGGGGCGACCCAACCCTAAAGCATGGATCGTGTTGGTCCAAGAACATAGCTATGATTTTGGGCCTGGAAACTTTACAAACGAAGATTACAAGAACAAAATAATGATGGAAAATACATTATCTTGTGAAGGTGGTGTTAAAGCCACAACATCTTATGATAGCACAAGTCCTAGTTCAGGTTGTTTGTCTAGTTTTCTTGCCATGACCAATGGATCTGTGTCAATGATAGTAGTCTTCAAACTGTTTGTGGAAGAATTTGTCTTTAGGGTAACTAATGATTATCCCATTAAATAATACATGAAGACTCTTAACCAAACAAAAATACCTAAAGGAATTCGATTTAGAATTGGAAGTAGATGACTCACGCCGAATCTTGCTTCAAATGTTGGTAGTGTTTAGTATTTTAGTTGTTTACATTGTTGCGTGGCAGCCTATGTTTCTACATATTTCATATGGACTACATGTAATTGAATTTAATCCTTTCTTCCGACTTAAGTATTCATATCTTTTGGATAAGAGTCTTGGTGGCACACTTGAAATTGCTTTTGTATGTATTGTAACATGTATAAGATATAAATTTTGGGGTGCATGAATGTGTGCAACTTGGAAGTTGTTCTAATGGAATAGTCTAACTGCTCTACTTTTTGGATGCACTTACAACCAAAGTCAGTGAAATCATGATCAGAATCAATGAATATAAGACTAAAATAAGTCCAAAAGTAGAACAAATATGAATTTTATTTACAGACTTGGTCAATGTCCATGAGTTTTGATGAATCTCAATTCATTTTTTTTCTTCAGATTTGTTGAAATTGCAACCTCAAGATGTTCAGTGAACCTTATGACGTAGATATGCAATTATTAATGATGCATATTTCCTTTGATGAGAAATCATAACTTGTTGCAATTTAGTTCACAATATACAAATATACACTTCTTATGAAAAAAGACACTAAACTAGAAATCCAAAACAATGTAAACAACTCTCAAAACAAGAAACAATGTATATACTAAAACCTAAACTCTCAAAAGTGCATACATTGCATGTTTAAAAAAATGTGCAAACATTATGTCATATTAATAGGCTTACAAAAGTAGTGGAGACCTTCAAGCATCTGCATTCAGCTAAATCTAAATCTGGCTCTGCTCTCATCACATGCAGTCTTTTGTTAAGTGGCCAAGTCCAACAGAATTGATATGAACCAACATTTCTTTTTATGAACTCATGGTTGAAGTAGAGATTATTCTTTAAAATTTATCATAAATTTTCACTTTCAATAGGTAGAATGGATTATATATTCAAAATGTTTGAAGGAATAGAAGCACATGGCTATATTCTAGATGTCATAACATTCAATACCCTTATCAAAGGGATTTGTAGCATTGGTAGGATGGCGGATGCTCCCAAACTTTACAATCAAATTGTGAGCAAACAACATACTCCAAATTTTGTTACATATAATATAGATGGGATTTGCAAGACAAATAAAATCCATGGGTCTTCTCGGTTAATCCTTATGTTGCAAAAGGGCCATGAGCTTAACATTATTGCGCTGAGAGGCGCTCTAGAGATTCAAGACATTTTTTCCCTCTCAACGCTTGATAGATACGGGGTTAAGATGGATCTATGCTAGTTACATTTACCACCTTTATGGATTGACTTAAATAGAAGGTAAGCTCCAAGAGGACAAAAGACTACAGTGTTTGATTTCAAAAGAAGGGCATCGCCCAAATTACATTATATTTATGTATTTGATTGATGGCTTTGCAAATATAGCAAGTTTGATGAAGTCATGGAGCTCTTCTATGAAATGCACAAAAAATATATATATCGTAATTTTGTTACATTCATTGTGCTTATTGATGGTTCATGTAAGGAAGGAAAGTTGGACAAGGCTAGGAAGCTCTTCTATGAAATACCCAACAAAGATATATGCCCTGATGTTTTCACATACAATGTGCTTATCGATGGTTTTTGTATGGAAGACAAATTTGATGAGGCCATGAAACTCTTCCATGAAATGTTGAACAAAAACATATGCCATGGTGTTGTCATATACAATGTTATTATTGGTGGTTTGTGTAAGGAAGGAAAGTTGGAAAAGGTTAGAAAACTCTTCTATGAAATTATTGACAAAAACATACATCGTATTGCAATCACATTCAATGCTATTATTGATATTTTTTGTAAGGAAGGCGAGTTGGAGGTGGATAGGAAACTCTTCCAACAATATATCTGCTAATGTTGTCACATATATTTCATTTATTGATGGTTTATGTGAAGGGGAATGGTAGGAGGTGACCAAAGTGCTTAATGAGATGTTATAAAAGTAGTGCAATTTTGATGTTATCACATAGAATGTTTTCATTGCTTATTTTTGCAAAGAAAACAAGCTTCAAGAAGCTCTCTAGTTGGTAGATGTTATGGTGCAAGAAACCCATCAAATTGATGGTATCACATAGAATACATCTTTAGATGGGTTTTGAAAGGTGTTTATTTAGAGAAGGCCAGAGAGCACCTTCAAGAAATGTTGAAGAAAGGATGCAGTTCTAACTTAGCATCACATGATAGATGAAGCTTAATAGAGCTTATACGAGATTCAAGAGAAATATGTAAGCCTTGAAGATATTACATAATACAAATCAATGGATGAACTCTACAAAGTGGTTTATCTTAACTAGTCAATAAAGTTATGTAAGTAAATGAAAGATAGAAGTCATCTCCTGAACATGATTTCATATGACACCATCTTGGATTGACTAAGGAAGGAAGGAACACCCCAAGTGTTCAATATACTAGTGTTTCAAAGATCTTGATTTTATCAAGAAATCGTGATTTTTTGGCCTAGCCAATGTTTGCCGACTTTTATCGATATTTTGACAACATCTTAATTTTACTAATGTTTTGCAATTTTTACTGATATTTTCTCGATTTTACATTTTTTTGGTTTTCCGAACACTTGTTAATTTTATTTCAATGTTGCTGTTTGCAACATTGCAATATATCATGCACGATCTTAAAAAATGTTTGACATAACAAGATGGAAAAATCATCAACAAACAACAACCTTTGCAAAGATATTGTTTAAACAAACTTAGTAAGACTTAGCATTAATGAGTGACTTGCAATTGAAGAAGTGAGGGGTGACTTTGATAATAATGCACAAGAAGCTATTTGAAACAAGTTTGGTTGTTGGGCTTGTTGAAGTGATCAGAGTGGAAATCCCATAAACGTATTCTTGTGGTTGACTTTGAAAACCACAAGTAGAATAATGAAGTGAAATTTAGAAGTGTTGTATTTCTTAGGTGATAGATTTCCTTTTTAACAACCTTGTCATAGTGATTATCCTTGAATTGTTGAGCAGTGACACATTGTGTTTGAAATATTGAGAGGCAAGGTGAATCAATATTTTATTACTTTGGAAACTTTTTCACTTAGTTGATCTTGAAACCGAATTCATATCACATAATAAATCATACACAATGTACAAACACAAATATTAAAGTGCAAATTAAAATCTAAAGAAGAAATACTTGAAAAAAATATTTAATTTATTACAATCTCTTGTGAGGACACTAATCCTCTATAAGCATTGTTGCCTCAAAATTTAGTAGGTCTTGTGAGTGGCCTCACAAGACGAGGGCTAGACTAAATGACAACACTATGAGGTGTGGCCCATTGTCACCACAACCACCACCTCCAACTCTATAGTGTATTTTCACCACAAGGGAGGCTCCCCCATGTAGGTCACCTAATTGATGTTCTAAATATTACTGTTAGGAGGTGACAAGGATAAGTCAAGGAGAAATACTTGACTTAAGGATAAGGCTCAAACTAGCATAAGCAAGGCCAAGTGTGTTGCCCAAATACCTATCTAGGACACAAGTTACCTAGGGTTTAGTGAACAAGAAATGATAATAGGCTTAACAAGGTACACAAGGCCAAGAAAAATTGATCTTGTGTCCAACAATTCACACTTCATGGCTAGGCACTGCACAACCCCTGGAAAAATCGTGTTGTTGCTCCCTCTGAGTAGCGAATTTCTCCCTCTTCATCTCCGAGCCTATGATCCTTCAAACACGCTTTGATACCATGTGAGAAAATTACTTGAAATGCAACAACTAGAAATTATTCTTCTAAATGATTAATTATTATGCAGATTATTTGATACAACAAACAACGAATAATTCACACTGCAATTTGTTCACCAATAAAACGTTGTAGAAAATAAGATGGAAACTAAGAAATATAGAGCACACACACAATTAAAAAATTTTGCATAGTTATTTTTGGACAAATTTCCTCGAAAAAACCCAATGTGGGAAAATCAGTGTAGCAGATGAGGGTTTTATTATTACTATGCAACATTAAACCCGAGTACAAAAATTTGGATGCCAAACTAGCAATCCAATCTGAGAGAATCAATGGACAAATTCTTGTGAGCAATTTTTCTCACCCCACAACTAATATGTGCCTTCTGAAACTGGCCCCTCACCAATTCACACTTTCTTCTGCATCAGCCTCTACATAGTGCTTGAACAAACTTTGCTGCTACTGCCTCCGGAAACTCTTGAAATATATTGCTCTGCTTCTCTTTGGCTTTGGAATTGTTTCACTAGATATCCTGACCAAAATCATGACCACTAGATACTGAATCGACTGCTCCTCCAGATAGATCAAATTTATCTACTACCACTGCCTACACGACTTCAGTCCCTCTGGACAAACTTTGTAATGACCCATTTCAATTTATAGGCAAAAGGGTCTTAGCATGTGTATGATGTATGCATATGATAGCTACATATGCATACATCACATGCCTTGCACTAGTATACTTATTAAATAATTGTGAAAGATGTTTAAGTACCTAAATTATTAAGAAGGGAAGTACAACCTAAAATTTGACACTCTGAGAATATACATATTAAATATTTCATAAGTATAATATTATTGAATAAAATTAATACTCTCCATCCTACTAATATAAATATTGATCACCATAGTATAAAATATATAAGCTAATAATTATATATATTTATTACACACACACACATATATTTACTTTATTTACATATTATAATTATAGTTATAAGCTAAAATGTATTACTTAACATCACTAACATAATTTTTTTTCACAAGAAAAATCAAACTCTTTACTAAGTAAATAAAAGGTTACAGTGTAGATGCATCGAAGGATTCAATAATAAAATTGTGAATCCAACATGCACAAAAAGTTAAAATGACAACATATTGAGGAAAAGTGAAAAAGTGCTTGCTCAGTACTCATAATCATAAGTAAAACTTCTATAAACAGTGTTCAAAGACCAGGTCTCTCCGAACAGTCGGAGAAAAAAACCTGTAAACAAACACACATATAGGAATAGTATCCAAAGTCCATCTGTCATATACAAGATCTAAATAACACTGAAAGGGAACTAGAAGCTGAAAAGACAGTTTAGTCCCGTAGCAGCAAAGAAGTATTGAATTACACCATATACAAAAATGTAAAAAAGTGAGATTTTTAGAAGTAAGGAGGTCGATCCAACACAGTGACCTGCCCATTGTCTGAATCGATTATGTGTCAGGTGTTCAGAGCTTGTTGAAGACCTTTTTTAGAGAAATAATCTCCCTCCATATTCCTTTTCATGTAAATGTGACAAACAGTTAAATCAACAAAAGCTGATTTAATATACAAAATTTCATCTAAAATAGGAATTAGTGTAAGATTTTGATAGTGTTGCATATTGTTTAACAATTTTATCACATTTAGGGAGTCACTAAAAATCTGAGCTAAAACAATCCCCAACTGCCCTAACCAACATAAGAGAATTTTCGGAGTTTTTAGTTCAACAAAGTTATTTGAACCAGTACCAATACCCACAAAAGCTTTTAGGATTTTTTGATAATTTATGTGAATGATGATTCCCACCCCACAATGATCATGAGAATCTGAGGCCCCAGCAAATAAGCCTACGTAATATCAAGTCTGATGATTTCATCCTGAATAATTCATCTAGGTAGAGTAGGAGTGATATGAGGAATCAGTTCATAGATAGAAGAACATTGAATAGATATAAGATATGGATCTGAAGGTTGATCCATAAATATGCTTTTATTCAAAGCCAACCAAATTCCCCAGCAAATAATTGGGGGAATATTTCTATAATGAGTATCAAATGAACGAGACTACTAATTTTTGCCATGCATCCTCCAAATAAACCCCAGACCAATGAGAACTAATACCAAGAGTCTTCAAAAAAATCTCCCGAGTTCTTATAGCAAAATGACAGGTTTCTTCAAAGTTTTTGCAGAGGGTGCACCAAACTGGACCATGTTTATTTCTTTTTTGAAGTTTTTCCTAGGTTGGGACTTTGTTCCTGAGAATATACCAGAAAAAGGGTCTGGATTTTGCAGGACAATTGAGTTTCCAGAAAGGCTTGGACCATTAGTGCCTAACGCCACCCACCCTTCTATCCATTTGTAAATTGTACCAAACTTCAGAGCATATATACCACTAGGAGACTAGACCCAATGAAGATCATCAACCCTTGGCTTTATGCAAATATTTCATCTCTACAATTCCAAAGTGTAGTCCCTCAGACACCCTCCCACTGGGGCTCAAGGTTTAAATCCTCAACTGACTTCCAATCCTAATTCCAAAAAGTATTAATTCCCTCATTTGAGATTTGATTGAGAGAAAATATCCCCTTGGCAGCAAGGGACTCTCTCATATCCCTTGGAAGAGTGAAAGCCTCGTTACAACCAATCCACAGATCCACTACCACTCTAACACTAGAACCATCCCCAAACAACTAGGATATCCCAACAACAACAATTTCAAAGGACACAATTGTTGCCTTCGAGATGACCGAATAGTTTCTAGAAGACTTCCTTGAAGTTCCTAGCCAAACCATCAAGTCTAAAGGATCTATATATTTCCTTTTTATCACTGATGTCCATATTGTCCTTGGATAAAAGGCTCCATCGAGATTTTGCTACCAAAGAGCGAGAAAAATAAGAGAGATCCTTCATGCCCCACCCTCCCTTATCTTCTGGACTAACAATTTTCTCCTAGGCCACCCATGGGAGAACATCACCTCCTTGGAGTCTGCACAAAGAAACCAACCACATATTTTCTTAATTTGAGAAAAAATGCCTTTCAGGACCCATGATAAAGCAATCTAGTAAACTGGTATGGCTTGTAAAACTGATTTTATAAGAACCAAACACACAAGTTGAGATAGCCACTTAAAGCTCCAGTGCTTGACTCTCTTTTCAATTTTTGAAACTAACCATTTCCAATCCGATTTTTGTAGGAGTACGACTTCAAGAGGAAACCAAGGTATTTAAGGCTTTCCATCAAAGATTTTACTTCGAAGGGAAAAGTAGATACATATCTATTTATCTCCGCCCTAGAGGAGCCATTGTGAGTAATGGATGATTTTTGTGCATTTATACTCATCCCAGTTGCTTTAAGGAATAAATCTAGAATTAACTGCATCTTAGCAAGATCTCCCCTAGACCCATAAAAAAAAGTAATATGTCATCCACAAAAAAAAGGTGAGTAATGAAGAGATTTATAGCAATTTTAGTACATTTATATTCACCCCTTCCAATGGAAAAATGAATCAATTGACACAAATCTTCTACATAAAAAAGGAATAGGAGGGGTGATAAAGGGCATCCCCGACAAAGGCCCCTCTGAATGTGGAAAAAAGGAGAGGCTTCCTCATTTATGAGAACAAAAAAACTCACATTTGTTCTACGACCCATGACCCAATTAATAAAACCAATATTGAAACCTAGGTGAGTCATCAGAAGTTGTAAATACATCGAACTAATCTTGTCATAAGCCTTTAACAAATCTATCTTAACAATCATTCCTTTTTTTTTGTTTATTTTGATACTGTGCAAGGATTCTTGGGCCATGCCAATAGCGTGATGTATTTTCTGACCCTCAAGGAAGCCAAACTATTCCTATGAAATATTTTGTGAGAGAATTGATTTTAATCGTCTTGCAATAGTTTTCGTGATTATTTTATATGTACAATTACACAAAGAGATGGGTTTGAAATCATGAAATATTTGTTGATCATCATACTTTGGAATTAAAGCCAGAAATGTTGAATTAAGAGGGTCATGAACAAAACACCTGTTCCTGGAGTCCTCCACCAGTCCAACCAGATCATCCCCAATTAGGTCAAAGAAATGTTGGAAGAATTCCTTCGTCCAACCATCTAGACCCATAATCTTCTGCCTTTGCATAGAGCGTAAAACTCCCTCCACTTCACCTTTTGAAATAGGGGCCATAATAATATCATTATCATCCTCATCAACAAAACTGGGAAATACTTCTGCCACTTGAGTGACTTTGACAATGGTGGCCTCAGGGGGAGCTTTGAATAGGGATTTGAAATGGCTAACCCCCATTATTGAAAGAAGATTTTGAAACCCTTGTTGCATTTTTCAATTCCTAGATCGTGTTTGTGTATTTTCTGCACTTTTTGTAGTTCTAGAAAAATTTGGAGTTTTCATCCTGTGCCTCAAGCCAAATAGCTCTACTTTTTAGCCTCCACTTTTCTTCAATGTATTTCAGAATCCTATACCTTTAACCCTCCATATATTTTATCCTTTTATTTTTTTCTTCCATCTCATACCCATCCCCTTCCAAGCTTTCTAAAGCCTCCAAATCAACCTCAATGGATTTTAATACTGCTTCATCCCTTAAATATCTTTTCTTAGCCCAAGACATCATTGATTGTTTCAATTTTTTTAGTTTCTCCATAAAAGACTCGGCAAGGGATAAGCCCAAATATTCGTATTGATAACTCCAAATCTCATGGCAAGGGATAAACCCAAATATTCGTTATGATATCTCCAAATCTCACGAACCAACTTATTGTAGGACATATCTTTAAGCTACGAATAGTTTAATTTAAAGGGCAAGTCAGGCTTCCTACTGGCCCCTTTTAGTTCCATAAAAATTAAAGCGATCTTAATCACCCCCAGAACCAACCCATTGACGTAAAAGAGGGATATGAGCAGCCATATATTCTTTGATTAGGAAGTGGTCTAAACATTTAACCACCCTTGCCTCACCATCCCTCCTATTTCTCCAGGTAGGTTTTTCTTTCAGAATATCAACATCAATAAATCTCCCAAACCGAATCTTGTTTAGAAAAAAATTGGCCAAAGGGTCCACATGTGCATTTGGTACCTAGGATGTTGATAACCCTAAGGAGAAATTGAGATCCCCACCCACCACGAGATTTGAGAAATTTAGCAAATATTTTGAGAATAAATTATTCTAGAAAGGGATACGACCCTAACAAGGTCCATAAATTTTTAAAAGAGTTAAGTTTGAACAAAGTTTTGAGGAGCATACCTCCGCTACAAGCATCAAATCATAGCCCCAAGAATTTAAGAGTTTTAAACTACAATCCTTTATATCCAACACCAAACCCCCTGAATTCCCACTTGCATCCAGAGCCACAAAGGACCAAGCAGGCAACATGTTTCTCAAAATATTTATTACAGAATATCCTAGACCCAGGGTCTCTTGAAGCATAATAACATCACAACATACGTTCTTAAGTAAATTTTTTAAGGCCATATTTTTCTAGGGACTCGCAATCTCTCTGTAATTGAAGGACAACAAAATCATTTGGAAACTACCATGGGGGTCATCGCTTCTCTACGCAACCCTTTTAGAGAGATTTATTTTCCATTAGCTATATCAAGCTTGGATTTTAGTTGGGCCTTAGATAGGTTCAATTTCCTGCCTCGAGTCTTAGGGGGACCCACGGTCTCATATAGAAATCTGAGACCACCCACAAGATCATCCAACTGTTCTCTTTTTTCCTGGGGTTGAAGGTTATAATGAGGCTTGTCCGGGAAAATAACAGAGGGGATGGGAAGACCAGAGCCCATTGACTAGGGTCCAAAAATATTTAAAATCGGTATTTATGTAATGATGTTGTCCAAGGCCAAGGAGAGTTGCATTGAGGAGAAAAAAACATCAATAGATGGTCTGGAAGGACCAGGAATGAAGATAGGATCCACAAGGGGAATACACAAAAAAGAAAGAGAGGGAGGAGGGGAAGAGATGGTACCCACAGGATGACATGCCTCCACCTCTATCATCTCATCTCTATCATGTATAGTAGCAGTTCTTACTATTAGGTTCCTATACTAATAGGCGTCATAATTTTGAATGACTAAGGTTAAGCCTTGTAATATTGTACATACCTTTGATTTTTGCAAATGTTTTATAATATTAAAAAAAATAAAAAATGTAAAGAGGGCATGTCCTAAAAGAATAATCAAAGGACAAAAAGAATGGAAAAAGTCAAAAAATGAAAATATATGAACCCAAAAAGACAAAAAGAGACCATGAAAATGAGCAAGTCAAAATGCCACTACTATTTACTTTTATGCACGATAAATGATTGCGTGCAGCTTGTAATTCATGCCACAATCTATGATAGTCAAATTGTTTAAACTTGGCTATTTCATGTTTTAAATTTTATGTTTATAGTTAGAGAATAAAATCTAACCAAATAGTGTAATCCTGGAAAATCATTAGATAGGTAGAGTAAATAAAAGGAGCTCAAGAGTTTAATCTGAGCTCTTGGATGATATAAGGTTAGAATTATATAGTTTACTTTGTAAAGAAAATAAAAAGATAGATAAGGTTTTACTAGCCTAAATGCACCCAAATAAATTGAAGAAAAAATGGTAGGATGAGTAAATGGGTAAGTAGTAGAAAGGTTGCAGAAATATCATGTGATCACACAAAAGTACTTATGTCATTGTTTCAAATACATCTTTCAAATATGCATAAGTAGTAAACAAAGCAAAGATAATGGTTCACAGTATGGCTTATTTGACATCCACTCATTCATTTCAACCCTTTACTTCACTAATTTACCATAAATAAGTTCTAGTACTTCAAATCTTTTAAGTCAAAGGGGCTCAGAGCATTTATTTGACTTTTGGAGGGACCGAACCCTCAGCTTGATGACTTATGGGCATAAGTAATAGAATCCCCTTCATAAAAAATTCACCCCCCTTCATTTCCCCTTATTTCCCTAATAAAACCACACTTTCCTATGGTAGACATCTTTTACCTACGAAAAGTGACTCACCCCCATGTAATTCCTTTTCACCAAAATACCCACTAATAATTTTTATCCTAAGTATAAATCTAAATGCGTAATCACATACACTTAACCCCTTTTCCTTAAGCAAATCCACTCTGCCATCACTTTCATATTAATTAAACTAACTTTATTATGTAAATTCCCCGAAAACCCATTAAGCCCATATTAAATTAAAACCCTATATAGAATATCCCAACCCCTTAGTTTTAAATAAAAACTAATATAAGCTACTCCTTATCCCAATATAATTTCACTTAATTTACCTAACCCCGGTAAAATTTAATTTAATCCCCCGTCAACCTCACCCGACTCCCTAATACCTCATTAAATCCTAGCCCAATCACTTAACTCAGATTAGTCCCTAAACTAATCCTGAAACCACCATAACTAAATCCCTGGGCCCCCCATAAACCCCTGTCATTTTCCCCTGCGCAGCGTCACCTCCCGACTACCATTGATCTTTCCTCCCCCACATCCAACAGCGCATAATCATATCGACCGCGCCCAATGACTGAACAATAGTTGCCTGATAAAGTGGTTTTCCTCCCGACCCCTGATGCTACGTGTCAAACGATGTATGGAATCAGGTGACCCCTCCCGAATACAGCCTGCACCACAAAAGCGATGCGATGGCCCTCCAAAACCACTTCCCCCATTTAACCGAAAAACCGTCACTATTCATCTGAAGATGAACCCACAAAAAATTAACCGTTTTTCTATAAAAGTCGCGAAGCCCTCTTTTGCTCTTTTTTTTGCGCATTCTCTTTGCAAGCTCTGTAAACCATTGCGACCACTGTAAACATAGAATTTACCCACACACTTCCAATTTCATTCGAGAATACGCTACAAACAGCTAGACAACCTTTTCAGACTGTACCAGGACTACGCCAACCACTGCAACTACTGTGAAACACCATTTTCAGAGCCAATTTTCCCATTTACAGGTATTTCACCACAAAATTATCTCTTACACCTACAAATTTTAATACCTTTAGCCTATGCAGTATTTTAAATTAAGAAATTAAGTAAAAATATTGTAAATTAAAGGAATCACTTGCCTAAATCCTCTGAAAAATCCCAAAAACCTTGCTGAAACTCCCAGAGCATAATTCAAATCCACAAGAACTGAATTATTGCTGCCCTTATCACCATGGACGTAAGACCCATTACCACTCCCCTTTCGAGCTCGACCACCTTCCCCTGGTTGACATGGACTTCCAAATAAAAGATATCACTGCCATAGATCCCCTGCTCAAAGTGCATTGTCAAAGTAGGGACAGATACCTCAACCATGCTGATAAGATTGGCCTTTGGGAGTCAAATTTTCCCAAATACCAATTCCCCCATGTTCACATCTTTCGATAGATTGTTCATATGTGTTATACATGCTACGTCCTAGCCATAGAACCGTAATGTTTCATGACTAGAAGGTTCTTTTCACTATCATAGCTGAGTCCATTAATGAAATGTTACAGTTCCAACCAGGGCCAAACCTAACTCCACTCTCAATTGGAGACCTGTTGGACCAATACCCCAAGCTTAGCCCTACAAAATTGGCCAGTTGTTCTAAACCTTCATTAGGGAGGAAAAAAAATAAAGAGGAAAAGGCTCAGTCCGGCCTCTGAACAAGAATACACAGAAGAATCAACACAGGTTACCAACACAAATGTAGAAATAAGTAGGCCCACTACTCCATCTAAAGGCATGCAAGAGCCTTCAACATCACAGACTCAGATGTTGGAAAGGCAACTTAGTGTGGAAGTATCTTCCTTCAGCAGGCATGTTGACAAAGGCCAGGACATAAAATACAGGTGCAAGGAAATTAAAGTGAGAAATGAAAGGCTTAAGGCCCAAACATATGCTCAGTACCTAAGGCTGACTCCCACAAATCAAACAAGACTAATTTTATCCTTTGACATTAAAGAGGGAAAGTTGCAAATGTCTTTCATCAAACCTACAGCTCAGTAGCCCAAGACAACATCTGATTTCAAAAAGGTTGAATTTGAAGTGTTGGCAAGGGATATTCATCCCATAGACCAAATTGAACTGCACAAACAGGCTAGAGAAATGATATACTCCACCCTGACAGGTAAAGACATAGTTGCTCATCAGTTACAAAACTCTTTAAACAACAGCTCGACATAATTCCAGTTAGAGAAGGCCTCCTCACAGGCCAAGGATACCAGGATCAAGTCCCTAGAGGACTTAGTGATTGAATTGAGACACGATCCCAAGGATATAAAAGCTACATAGTAGCTTATAAAGAAGAAAACCAATGATATTGCTGCACTTAAGAGGCAATTAAAAATACCCTAGCTGCAACATCCTCAAACTCTAGAAGTCTTAGAGAGCCAAACTAGACATGAGTGTTAGGACCTCATATTGTCCCTTTTTGACCATATATTTTGCCATGATATCATCATTTCAACCTATATTTAAAAGTCCTTGTTAGTTTTTTTAACTCAATTATCCCAAAGGTATGCAAGGATTCTTCTCATCACTATACGTTTAATTATTTAGCATATAATCATGATATCTTCATAGGTAATCTTTAAATTATTAAGATTGACGGAATAGTTAAAGAATGATGTGCAGTATGCGTTGCTGAAACTGCCTGGAGTTTGCAAGACTATTTTTGGAGTTGCTGAAACAGTAAGAACGACACGCAAATCTCGAAGCTGAAATAGTTGAGATTTGCATTCTAAATTCGACAGCAACAGAGGAACCAGACTGATCACCGAGGAAGTTGTTACACTGGATGTAACGCCCATAATCTAAAGACAGCATTACTGTAACAACATTTTGTTGACGGGAAACTGATTTCCCTATTTTTGTATAATGGGTTAAAATAGAATTTATAATGTAAATCTTTTGTAATAGATGTCTCCTCTTTATAAAGAGGAGGCATCTACATTATAGGGGGATGAACAGACTGTGAAGAAGGCTGAGTTGAAGGAACAAGACTAGAATCCTTTTTTTTTTTGTAATCTGACATATTGATGGATGAATAAAATCGTGTTATGAACATTTATTTCTAGTTCTTATTTCTTAGGGAATCTTGTGATAAGGACAGGGCCCACCTTCATCACAAGATTCACCCATTTTACTTCTGCAGTGCGTTAAGTGTGTCTTTTATTCATACCTTGTTAACAAGTACTGTTTACTGAATATTGTTTATAATGCCGTTGCTGAAACTTTGTTTCTTTCTCAATTGATTATTGTTCACAGTTAATTCATGAGTGTTTCACCGGTGATTAAGTTATAGAGTGAGTTGGCAGCTAGATAATCAGAGGCAGGTGCTGAAGGTTCCCGCTCTGGGGATAGGGTCCTGATTCTCTGTTGTAGCATAGCAATTGTTTTCCTTTGCAGATTGATTTTTTTCCATTATATGACTCTTTGAATGAAATTTTGCATTCCTTAATAGTTATCTGCAATAGAGTGTATTTGCTGTAATATAGAGTGGAGCTTCAGTTTGTTAAAGAGAGGTGTGATTTGTTTGTACTACAACTTTTATTGCTTTTAAGATTGAGTACATATAGTACGTAGTTGTCTTTGAAATAACCAAACTTCTCTGGGTTGACAATTAATGTATCACTTTGTTGTTTGAATCAATATCAATTAAGGTGACCAACATTTTGGCACCGTTTCTGGGGAAGGCAATCATAGATTTTAAAAGCACTGATGATTTTCTTTTAGATGTACAGAGTGCATGAGAGGACGCAAGAAAACTAATCCTATAGGTGGCAAAGGCAAAGGAAGAGGAGGAAGAAAAACTTTTATTAATGAAATCATTTCAAAAGCTAAAACCTCTCAGGGGTTAAGCTCTCGGAGGCCACAGACTCAGTACTCTCTCCAAACAGACTACGAAACGGAGGAAGTAGTGGGACCTGAAAGGGCTACAGAGACAATAGAATATACTGAGGAACCAACAGAGGATATTGAAGAACCGGTGGAAGATATTGAAGGACCAATAGAAGCTGAAGAACCGAGCATTGAGGGTTCAACAGAAGGCACTGAAGACTAGGCAAGTGCAATAGGGGAGCAACCAATGGAAGGAAATAATGAAGGACTCTTCGGTTGGGGACGTAGAGGAGAAGGAAGAGGAGAGAATTCCCTTTCCACCTTGGAATTCCCTATTGAGGATCTTCCTAGAGGGACAACTCCTATGAAGAATATCCCACTATCAGCATTATCCAACTTCCATGGTTTATCATCCGAAGACCTTAATGAATTTCTTTTTGAGTATGATATATTATGTAGAAGTTATGATTATGTTACTAATGCTCAAAAATAGAAGTTATTTCTAGTGACATTAAAAGGAAATGCACTAAGATGGTTTATGATCCTCGGATGCCATGTGATCACAACATGGGAGCAGATGAAGGAGAAGTTTCTGGCCAAATATCAAGATTATTGCCAGATAAGAGAAAAGAAGGAGGAACTATTCAGGATGGTTCAGAAGGAGGACGAGAATTTGGAGGATTTCATGGAAAGACTGCAATACAATCTGCAGAGATCCAATCACCCTAATGTAATTAAGGATATCCGTAAGACCATATTATTGAAAGGAGTATGGGATGATTGTTTAGATATGTTAAATATGCTTGGTAAATGGGATATATCCAAGGAATTGTATGATGAAATTGTTAACCTATGTAAGAGATGTTCAAGGGGAGATGCTAATAGATCGAAAAGCAAGGACAATACATATTCAAGAGTCTAGAAATCAGCCAGTGGTGGAGCAACAAGAGCCGAAATAGGTAATCTACTTGAAGAATTTAAAACTGAAATGTTAAGCTCTTTTGCTTCACAGATTGATACCTTGCAGATTAAAAAGAAGCAGGCAGAGGCAGAAGCTGCTTTGGCCATTTTCTACCCTAAATGCAGAGAAAAACATCCGTTAAGGGAATGTCCATTGGACAAGGTACCAATCTGCACCATTTGTGAGTAGGACCATGAAACTCATCAATGCCCTTCTTTACCAGGGATAAAAGCAGCATTGCAACCAACTGAGGAGGAAGCTGAAGCAGTTTATCTGCTGACACAGAGGAGGCAATGGAAACCACGAGGACAAGGTACGAACTCTATTATGTCATTTAATTGTTGGAATAATTATCCTTCTTTTAATCAAGAAAATTACCTTCCCTTCAACCAAATGCAATACCCACCCTTTAATCAAATGAATTTCCCACCCATGCAAAAAACAAACCCTCCCTTTGCAGACCCTGCAATGTGGACTTCTTGGCCTTCACAGTAATCTTATTTTAACCAATGGAACCCAAACTGGAGAGCTCAACAAATTCTGTTCCCAAACCAATTTCCTCAGTATCAGCAACAACTCTCTCTTCCGTCAGGTGCTCCACCGAATAATCAGCCAATGAGACCTCAGCTACCTGTAAAACCAAACCCTAATCCTAATAATAATAATAAAGCTGTGCAAGTCATCGATATTCAGAACCAGCCTATATCCCCTGTTTTCCCTGTGCAGTATAATGATATTCATTTAAGGTCTGGGAGAATAGTTGAGCCTATTATTGATGATATTACTTCTTCTGACTCTGACAAGGAAGAGACAGAAAAAAATAAGTCACCTAATAAGGGTGCTGAAACAGTCAAGCCACCTTCTAATAAAACTGCTGAAACAGTAGAGCCACCATTCCCTGAACGTCTAGCTCTCACTAAGACACCTGATCTGCCTGCTTTTAATCTCCTAGGGGAATTACAGAATCTTTATGTTAAAATTCCACTTTTGCAAGCACTCATATATGTACCAATTTATGCCAGAATCGTCAAAGACATTTGCATCAAGAAACCAGGTAGGAAGGCTAAAGATCCCCTTACATTTCATGTGATGGGTGATCTAGCTGCTTTAATGTCAGGCAAAGTTCCCCCTGTAAAATATGGTGATCCTGGTCACCCTACGGTCACAGTACAGGTTGGAAAAACTATTGGTTCACGAGTTCTAGTAGACCTAGGTGATGCTATAAACATTATGACTCTTGAAACTTCACAACTGTTACAATTAAAAAATGTAATTAGAGAGACACCAACTATCCTGGAATTATTTTATCGTTCCATAATTAAACCAGAAGGGGTTATTGAAGACCTAATCATTTCAGTTGAATCTTGGAACTACCCAGTTGACTTTGTTGTGTTACAGACTAAAGCTAAGTTGGGGGGGCATCCTCTGATTTTGGGGAGACCCTAGCTGGCTACAACAGATGCCTTTATTAGTTGTAGATCATGTTCAATGACAATTTCTAATGGATGTGAAACTAAGAAGCTTACGTTGTACCCTCATGCCACACCTATGATTAACAATGATGATTTTGTATGGTTAGACTATGAGGATAATGATACTCAACCCATTTTGACCATTGGGCAAGCCTTAACTCTTAAAGACACCACAGAAGATGAAGTAATTAGCAATTTCATTTCTGAACCTTCCTCAGTTACTTCTGAAACATATAATCAGTTAATTGCAATTCTGGAACCTGAAACACAAGAAAAGCTTAAATCTGAAAATTTACCTCAAACATCAACTGCTATATCCTCTGAAAGCATAACAGTAGAAATCGAACCTGGCAAAACATTGAACATAAACCCCAATTTATTTGATGCTGAAACACAAAAACTAATGAATTTGCTCCGTGAGAACAAGGAAGCATTCGCATGGGACTACCCATACATGAAATGGATCTCTCATGAATTATGTACTCATCGTATCTATATTAAGGAGGGAGCCCGACTACTCTGTCAACCCTAGTGCCAAATGAATCCCTATTTGAGGGAAATTGTGAAGGAAGAACTTCAAAATTTGCTTAATGTAGGGTTTATATACCCCATATTTGACAGTGAATGGGTTTCCCCATTATTGACAATACCTAATAAAAATGGGAAATGGAGGGTGTGTGTAGATTATAGAGCCTTAAACAAAACCACTCAAAAAGATCATTTCCCCTTGCCATTTATTGATCAGGTGTTGGATAGCTTGTCAGGAAAGAGGTTCTTTTCCTTTTTAGATGGTTTTAGTGGATATAACCAAATCCGAATTGCACCCCAAGATCAAGACAAGACCACTTTTACTAGTCCATGGGGAACTTTTTCCTATAGAGTTCTCTCATTTGGACTATGTAATGCTCCAGCAACATTTCAAAGAGCAGTGATAGAAATTTTCTCTGATATGCTTAATGACTCTTTGGAGATATTTATGGATGATTTCACTCCCTATGGTGTGAATTTTGAAGATGCTTTAAAAAACCTTGAGAAAGTACTTAAACGATGCATACAAGCTAATCTTTCCTTGAGTACTGAAAAATTTCATATGATGATGAACGAAGGAATTGTACTAGGACACTTCATTTCATTCCTTGGGATTCAAGTAGATCCATCCAAAGTACAGCCAGTTCAGACTCTTCCTATTCCTAAAAAACAAACTGATGTAAGGATTTTTTTAGGACATGCTAGATATTACAGAAGAATTATCAAAAAAATTTCTAAAATAGCCTCTCCATTATTTGTGTTACTTATGAAAAATGTTGAATTTAAGTGGATTGGTGCATGTCAGAAAGAATTTGATGAACTTAAGCATCAGTTGTCTACAACTCCTATTCTGAGGGGACCTGATTGGGCACTTCCCTTTCATATATCCTCTGATGCTTCGGATACTGCAATTGGAGCTGTCTTGGGACAAGAAGAGAATAATCTTCCTTATGCTATCTATTTCATTAGTAAGAATATAACCCCTGTTGAGCTTAATTACACAGTTACTGAGAAAGAATTTTTAGCAGTTATTTATGCTATTAATAAATTTCGACACTACATTACTGGTTACCCTACTTTTATTCATACTGACCACTCGGCTATCAAGTATTTAATGAATAAATCTATTACAAATGCTCGAGTTACCAGGTGGTTATTGTTACTACAAGAATTTGATATTACAATTATGGATCAACTAGGTAAATAAAATGTAGTTGTTGATTTCCTTTCTCGGATAAAAACTGATGATAATACTCTAGTAGATGATTCCTTTCCTGATGAATACTTGTTTGCAGTATCTGCTCACTCACCATGGTATGCAGACATTGCCAATTATTTGGTTGCAGGGAAGCTACCATCACACCTAGCACATCGGGAGAAAAGAAAGATTATTCAACAAAGTGCTCAGTATAGCTGGATAAGTGGGTGTCTTTTTCATACAGGACTTGATCAGGAAATCCAAAGATGCATTAGAGAAGATGAGGTTTATGATATATTGAAAGCTTGTCATGATGGCCCTTGTGGTGGGCATTTTGTTGATAAGAGAAAAGCACATAAAATTCTCAGGATGGGTTATTATTGGCCCTCACTTTTCAAGGATGCAAAGAAATATGTCAGGGCATGTGATAGCTGTCAGAGAATGGGCCAACCCAATCATAGAGATGAAATTCCACTGAACCCTTAGGTAATACTTGAACCCTTTGAAAGATGGGCTTTAGATTTTGTAGGGCCCATCAATCCTCCATCCAACCAAAGAGTTTATATATTGGTTTGTATAGATTATATGAATAAATGGGTAGAAGCTAAGCCACTCATTAAGGCCAATGAAGAATCTGTTTTAACCTTTTTATTTGAAGAAATCTTCATTAGATTTGGAGTGGCTAGAGAACTAGTCATAGATGGAGGACCTCCTTTCAATTCTCATGGGTTTAAATCTATGCTTCAAAAATATCATATCAATCATAAAATGACTACACCTTGCCACCCCCAAGCTAATGGGCAGGTGGAAAGTACAAATAAAGTCATAGAAGCTATTTTAACAAAAACAGTAAAGGAGAATAGGAGGGATTGGTCTCAAAGGTTGCCTGAGGCATTATGGGCTTACAGAACCACCTGGAGGAATACTACAGGTTTTTCACCCTATGAATTGGTTTATGGAAAAAGTGTTTTTTTTCCTGTGGAATTTGAAATTAAAACATTAAGAACTACTTTAGCTGTTAACCTTGATTTGACTGATGCACAGACAGCTAGGTTGCAGCAACTTCAGGAATTGGATGAAAAAAGGTCAAATGCCATCCATCAAACAACTATGATTCAACAACAAAGAACAAGGTGGCATGATAAAACTATTAAGCATAAGCAGTTCCAAAAAGGTAATTAGGTTCTATTGTATGATTCCCGATTTGAAAATTTTCAGGGGAAATTACGAACAAGGTGGCTGGGACCTTACGAGATAGATACTTTTTTCCAATGGAACAATAACGCTCCTAACAATTGATGATTCTAGAACACCATTCTTAGTGAATGGGTATCGACTCCGTCCGTACCATCAACCTATTTTTAAGGAGGATTTCAAGACCACTTGCATGGCAGATTCACATTATATCTTCTTGGGGGAGCCTGTTGCCCCTCATTGCATTTAATCTCTGTATTTCTTTTATTACTATTAGATTAGATTATTTAACTAATAATCCTTGTCAAAGGTTGCCATGTTAGAATTTATTATCTTGCAGGTCTCGAATTAGGAGGCTCGTTGAAAAGAACAATTCTATTGCAAACAGGATCGAGTTTCATTTTGGGAAACATTCTCATCTCATCTCAATTCATAACTCATTCCCCCACATTACCTCTCAGCAACATTTTCCTATTTTTCTTTTCAGCAACATCCCCATTTTTCTCGTTGTTGAAACACCAACTTTTCCTATTTTCCCCGTTGTTGAAACACCATTTTCCTGTTACAACAACTTTTCTTATTTTCCCCATTGCTGAAACACCATTTTCCCGTTGCTAAAACACCATCTTTTCCCGTTTTCCATAATTAAAACATCAATTCTTCTCAAAAGACTGAATACAGATCACTTTCCATCGTGAGAAGTATCTATTGATCCTTATAATTTCGTTCTTTCACTACCTCCTTCTATGATTACAAAATCCTTTCATATAAATACCCTCGTATCTTACAACCCCTTTTCATAAACATTGGTGATCTATTAACGATGAAAATATACTTTCAGCACAACAATCAAAGGTAAAACATGAGGTATGCGTGTTTGTGTGTAGATATTAAATTATAGTTAATGAGAAGATTCTGATTTGATTTCCGAAATCGCCGTACATTCAAACTTATCATTTTAGTCGCAGTTGGGGGGAATATCAAAATCTTGCAATCATTACCCGATATGCCAATCACCATCATTTTTACTACGACCATGTCTTGTCACCCCACCTCCGTCTTATTATGTCATAACCTCATTTTCTATATCTTACTTTGTCTCGGCTCGGGTAACTCGGCTCTATATTGTGCATTTAACTGAACCAGTAACTATGGAGGTAACACTGTTCGAAATGAACCTGGTTCAACAACTCTATTGGAATTATACCCAGAAGCATATGAAATTTTTCTGCAAGCAGGCTGGGTGGACTATTTCCAAAGGCTACAAGGATTTGATTCTCAGCAAGTCCTGGAATTCGCATGTAATTTAAAGGAAGGTTACTCTACTATTCAGGGAGTGTGAATTCCAGTAACAGAGGAAGATATAACGCAGGTTTTCTGGATTACCAGCCGATGGCATGATCCGGATTTAAATAGGAACGCAATAGATTACAGAGATAACCATAAATACAGAGATGCGATAACCATAAATAAATAGATGCAGCGGAAATAATGCTTCATTTCATTAATGGAAAATATTGAAATATGCTTACAACCGGAAATAGAAATAAACCAGCTAGGGCGATGGTAGCT
>APFE031477774.1:96842-128830 GCA_000404065.3 Pinus taeda | reverse complement strand
CAGTAGGTTTCCCACCAGTCCTTGACGTGGGGGGCTGCTTTGAGAAGAGCGAAAACAATCTTTTCCCGACTTGAAAATTCATGAACAGAAAAATACCCATCTAGCAAATTTAACCATTTATCTACTACATCTGCATCTATTTTACCCTCGAAGATGGGGATTTCAAAATTCACTTGTACCTTAAAGGGCATGGCATTTCCAGAGTAGCTGTTGGAAGCCGATGCGTCACCTCTGGGTAGCTGCTGAAGGATCTGGGCAAAGCTGTCCATCATCGCGTTCCTTTGTTGCTCGAGGGCTTCTTCGAGAAAAATTTTGATGGGATCTCCTGCCCCTCGTCTTTCTTCTCGTCTGCCATGGGATGCGGTCTGGATTTTTGAGGCTGGTCTTGCAAAGGTTCGACCAGTTCAAGCCCTAACTCCTTATATCCCGACCTTGTTGGGGACATGCAAAGAAAAACAGGGAAAAAGCAGACCGCTTTGATACCACTGATCCGGATTTTAACAGGAACGCAATAGATTTCAGAGATAACCATATACACAAAGATGCAGCGGAAATAATACTTCATTTCATTAATGGAACATACTGAAATATGCTTACAACCGGAATAGAAATAAACCAGCTAGGGCGATGGTAGCTTATCTCTGAGAAGAGATGTGTGGCTACATGCCTCTGAACTGTGTTACAATGAGGCTCGAAGGCCTATTTATTGTTGAGAAACAATGGAAAAACCCTTCACATTTCAAAACCTAACCCTGGAAGATGAAACGCCAAATTGTGGGCCCCGTTTTTGGGTAAGTTGGTACATCAACTTCCCGGGGTCGCGAATTGGTCGTCTTATCTCCGTTTGACGCGCATGATAGGCCGTTGGAAAGATCTCTCTGAGGAACACGACGGAAAAGATGAGTTTTAGATAGAAAAATCGTTGGCGGTAGATTTCCCAAAAAATGTCGTTTAGGGCCAAAACGGCTCCGGAAGTTTAGGACCCGAAAAACTGCTAAAAATAGTAAACTGTGCTATAATTAAGGAAACTGAAAGAAGCACTAGAGGGGATCCACGTGGAATTAGCGGGTGGCCACCATATCCACCTGGATCATGGCATTCGTTGGTTCAGCCGTAAACACCTCATTCTGAATGCACAGTAAGATTTTCTTCTACCTATGGAACGGGTCGAATCTAAAGGCATGGGTGTTGCACTGCATTCATTACCACCTCCATGGCCGAAGGTAATAGAGTTTGTCAAGCACTACTTCACCTGTGAAGGACGCTACCAGGTAGTGTACCAACATGACTTTGTGTTGTTGAATCATTTACAGCATGGTCGTTTATTAAACATGCCACACTATATGCTTGGGTGTCTAAAGAATATGTCACATTGTTCCACAAATGCAAAGTACCCACTCCTCTCCCTCACTCACCATCACCTGGTTCAGCTTCTAATCCAGAAGGGCTTTACCCTGTAGAATCCTCCTCCCCTTAACATCCCACCCCAGGAAGTTGCTAAAGTTCCTCAACCAACAGTTGAAAACCCACAGGAAGTTGCTAAAATTCCTCAACCAGCAGCTAAATCCTCAAGAAACTACCGAAATTTCTCAAGCAGCAGCCGAAACTCCCCAATTAAATGTTAAAAATCGCCAGCCATCTATGACAGTTAGTCCAATTGAACCCTCAATTGCATCAACCCCACCCCTTAACTTACCTGAATCATCCATCTCCACGGTCCATATCCCCAGTGATGATTCAGACGACGACATTCCCCTTGCTAAGCTAAAAAGGAAAAGGCAAGAAAAGGTCATGCCCCCATCAAAAAGACGAAAAATGGCCTCAATTAAAGAAGCTGCTACTACTAATGACCCTTCTACCCTAAGGAAAAACATTCATAAGAGAAAAACCAATGTTCTTTCTGCCTCCTTACCTCGAAGACGAATGTGGATGTCTTCTAAAGCAGCAACTGAGACCATCATCCCAAATTCCCCACCTATTATCCTAAAACCCCACACCCCACCAGTCCCTGAATGGTTACCTTCCTCACCCTCGGGTACCGAAATGTAAAATGTTCAGGATTTTGTGACATCATTCTTTTCAGAGGACGCAACTGCTCCACAAGAACCAGCTGCTAATTTATCAAAAGTAGACACCCAAGACAATGTATAGCATGTAGTTGTCCCACAAGAACCAGCTACTGACTCAACAGGTGTTACACAAGAACCACCTGCTGAGGAACAAAAGATAGACGACCTGGAGGTAGCTGCCCCACAAGAACCAGCTACTAGTCCAGCAGGTGATGCTCATGATCAGAAAACAGACCAGGACGTAGCAGCTATTGACTTAGCAGGTGTTACACAAGAACCACCTGTTGATAAATAGGAAACAGATAACCAACATGTAGTTGTCCCACAAGAACCAACTACTTACTCAACAAGTGTCATACAAGAATCACCTGCTGATGACCATGACCAGAAAACAAACCAAGACATAGCTGCTACTGACTCAACAGTGGACACACAAGAGCCACCTGCTGAAGATACAAATAAATAAGTTGTCACTGAACAACGATCCTCCCATCCACTTGAACCAACTACAGAGACTACAACTGCTACAGAAGGCCCTGTCACGTTAGCTTCCCTTCAACAAGAAAATGAGTTTCTCAAATCTGAGATTGAGGTTTATAAGAAGGAGTTAATTATGGCAAGAGAAGCCTATGAAAGAGAACTTAACCTGTATACTTTAGCTCAAGTAGCATCTACAGTGGAGAAAAGTGTAGAAAAGGATCGATATAATGAATACATGTGCAACCAATGTGGTGATCTCTACCATCGAGCTGGTTATAAGGTAGTCGAAGTCCCACTGCCTAGAACCACTCCTGCATCTACTCCTATTATAGTCAAGAAGGAACACCCTACTGTTACACAAGAACTAGTAGAGCCTTCAAGGATTTTCGAAGAAGAAGTGAAAGCGCAAGTATCCTGGCCTACTCTGGTCATTGAAGTTGAAAATCCTGCACCAAAGTCTGCAAAGACGGTGTCTACCCAGACTGAACCTCAGTGTGCAAAGACTGTCTTCACTCAGACCTCAAGCATTCAAGAACTCGGGGATATATGGAAGAAAGAGTATGCCCTGTCACAAGAAAAGGCATTACAGGAACATATATCATTATGGCAGAATCATGTATATAGAAATTGGGAAGTCCTGGAACAGTCTCGTGCACAGCGTAAGGAAAATAAGAAGTTGAAAACTAGATTGGCTCTCATATTTGAGTTAGTTCAAAGATTCTTGGCCACCTGAAAACCACCCTTTAACTATTCTATGTTTCTACCAGAACGTCTGGCATTCTTCCAAGTAAAAGCAGTCAGGGATGGGCGAACTCATGAGGTGTCTACACCCCAGCAGTTTATTGAAACCTTTGCAGAAGCATCAATCAGTGAACATAATCTATTATGTGAACTCTATCTCCACAATGAAGCCATGCAGGAGGATAGAAATCTCAATTTGATCCCTGTGGCTGGTGACATTCAGATTAGAGCCTTTGTCTCTTTCATGGCTAATCAACTCACTTGGCAAAACGTTTTCCTTTCAGCGACACATAATGAAGAAAATCGCCTTCTGTGGATCCAAGCTAAACCACAGAATGCTGATGTTTTTGTTGCTAAACATCATCGGGTTATAGGAGAACCAAGAATGACCAACCATATCAAAGAATTACAGGAAGCAATGTTAAAGGAGTGTCAACAGTATGTCAAAAATAAAGGACCTCTTGCCATACAGGCAAACAATCTATTCTGAGAACATTGCCCTAAGAAGAGAAGGGAATACCATCCCTTTAACCCTCCTAATCTTCAGGCAGCAATTTCACGAATACCCAATTATGTTAAATGTGTTCAATAGTGTGGTGAAAAATGGTTGGGTTATCATTTTCATTTTCTGCTTCTTTGGTTTCCAGTACAATAATATAAGGTTGACTTCAAGGTGTCCAAAAAGGAGGAGCTTGCAGCATGGTATAAATTACAGAGTTTCCAGGTCTTCAGAGATTTGGTTGATAGCACCTTCTATACCTACTGTATAAGTAATTTGCACTGTACATCCCAGTACTCTGACTCAGACTCAGAGTAAATTTTTCATGGGGACATGCAACTGCTTCAGTTGGGGGGATGTTAGGACCTCATATTGTCCTTTTTTGACCATATATTTTGCCATGATATCATCCTTTTCAACCTATATTTACAAGTCCTTGTTAGTGTTTTTAACTCAATTATCCCAAAGGTATGCAAGGATTCTTCTCATCACTATACGTTTAATTATTTAGCATATAATCACGATATCTTCATAGTTAATCTTTAAATTGTTAAGCTTGACTGAATAGTTAAAGAATGATGTGCAGTCCGCGTTGCTGAAACTGCCTGGAGTTTGCAAGACTATTTTTGCAGTTGCTGAAATAGTAAGAATGGCACACAAATCTCGAAGTTGAAATAGTTGAGATTTGCATTCTAAATTCGACAGCAACAGAGGAACCAGACTGATCACCGAGGAAGCTGTTACACTAGATGTAATGCCCATAATCTAAAGACATCATTACTGTAACAACATTTTGTTGACGGGAAACTGATTTCCCTACTTTTGTATAATGGGTTAAAATAGAACTTATAATGTAAATCTTTTGTAATAGATGTCTCCTCTTTATAAAGAGGAGACATCTACATTAGAGGGGGATGAACAGACTGTGAAGAAGGCTGAGTTGAAGGAACAGGACTAGAATCCTTTTTTTTTTGTAATCTAACATATTGATGGATGAATAAAATCTTGTTCTGAACATTTATTTCTAGTTCTTGTTTCCTGGGGAATCTTGTGATAAGGACAGGGCCCACCTTCATCACAAGATTCACCCATTTTACTTCTGCAGTGTGTTAAGTGGTCTTTTATTCATACCTTGTTAACAAGTACTGTTTACTGAATATTGTTTATGATACCTTTGTTGAAACTCTGTTTCTTTCTCAATTGATTATTGTTCACAGCTAATTCATGAGTGTTTCACTGATGATTAAGTTACAAAGTAAGTTGGCAGCTAGATAATTAGAGGCAGGTGCTGAAGGTTCCCACTTTGGGGATAGGGTCCTGATTCTCTGTTGCAGCATAGCCATTGTTTTCCTTTGCAGATTGATTCATTTCCATTATATGACTCTTTGAATGAAATTAAGCATTCCTTAATAGTTATCTGCAATAGAGTGTATTTGTTGTAATACAGAGTGGAGCTTCAGTTTGTTAAAGAGAGGTGTGATTTGTTTGTAC
This sequence comes from Pinus taeda, assembly GCA_000404065.3. NCBI lineage: Eukaryota > Viridiplantae > Streptophyta > Pinopsida > Pinales > Pinaceae > Pinus > Pinus taeda. The sequence continues at coordinate 123,550 of APFE031477774.1, read as the reverse complement.
TACAACTTTTATTGCTTTTAAGATTGAGTACATATAGTACGCAGTTGTCTTTGAAATAACCAAACTTCTCTGGGTTGACAATTAATGTATCACTTTGTTGTTTGAATCAATAGCAATTAAAGTGACCAACAATGAGGAGTTGATGGACTAGGTCCTAAAGCTTAATGATCAATTAAAGGAGACAAAAAATTAGTTGGACGCTTTAATTCAATTGAAGCAAAGTGACTTGGCCACAACTTCTAAAGATGTCATCCCTACAATATCCACAACAGTCCCTTCTACACTGGTAGCATCACTGGCACCTACAACTCCACCTGCCACATCACTGCCAGTCACAGCAGAATCTACAACAGTAGGTGCATCAGGAGAGAAAGCAGCTGAATTGGTTAAATCCATGGAAGAGATGTCTATCCAGCCTATAGAAATGAATAGGCTGAGAGAAAAGGTTGTGAGTCTGGAAACTGACTACAAACTTTCCCAGCTTAAGCAAAAGGAAGATGCACAAAAGGCCCAAATAATGAGTGAAAGAATAAAAGTCTTAGAGAAAGTTTAACACTAGAGAAACCCCTTGGTCAAACCAAAGAAATGTTGTGGACCAATATCATTGACTTCATCAAGGATATTTGGCCATCTACTCAAGTTATTTTTGAGCAAACAGAACTGATAAAGATAGCTACAGAAGCTATCCAGAAAGTAAAGGAGGAGTTGGGAGATAAGCCTGAGGATGCCAATAGACTCATCCACTTCCTCAACAGCAAGAATAGGTATGAGCTCCAAGAACTCAATATAGAAGACATGACTGAAACCATCTTGGAAATAAGGAAGGTCCTTTCCAAAAGAAACCTAATGATGAACTTAGGATAAAAGTGCCATAACATGTAGGTGGCCATTGATAGATTCATGGCCAAATTACAAATTTTGAGGGAGAAATGATTGCCTAGTCCATTGGTCATCAATGATAAACTTATGACATAGCTGGACTATGATAACAGACTCAGACAGTTGGCTAAGGAACAAGCAAGCACCTCATCCATAAAAGCACTGCCAACATGCAAAGTTTTGTACAACACATTTGAGAACTTGTTTTTTCTTGAGCATGAGATAAAACACTTATTCCTCACCAAGCCCAATGTTTCCAAGTATACTGAAGATAATGAGATCTATAGGAGGATGATGAATGTAAAATGACCTAATGCAGAATGGTGGGAGACAATGATTGATTTACTGTGATAAATTTACAGCAAAAGATTACTACACAGTAAAAATTGGCAGCCATGTAAACCAGTGAAAACAGGGCAGCAAGGTCAAAGAGCATCAGGGTCAAAGAGTATCAGGTGAAAGATAAAAGTTGAAGAAGATTCCAGCTTGAAACACCATAGCTGCAAGCCAGCATAAAGGGCTACAAATCCAACCATAAAAGCCAACAGTACCACATTAAAAGGGATAGCATGAAACAGTTCATTAGATGTATCTATCTTCTTGCAAGAAGATATTTGTATTTACTAGATTAAATCTCAAGTTAGTTTGAGATATTTTGTAATAATATTTTGTATAAATACTTCATAATTTGAAGTATGTAGTGTGGATTCTTAGACATTTCTATAGACTTTCTTGATCAAAGACTATAAGCTATTGTATCACTGATTGGACCAGCGAGCTGGATTAATGAAGAAAGCCAGGACATTTCACAGGATTTATGTGTAGTGCAAAGTACAGACAAGTATTTTTTCTTGTGTTGTTATCTTTCTTTAAAAGTTTTTCCATAATCTTTAATGTATCTAAAATCTGAATGCTATAATATGGAATGATATCTCAGAATTTCCTTCATTGCACTATGTTTTAACTATTATGCATTTTAATGTTTTCTGCTAATTATCTAAGTTAAGGAATTCTTGATTGCTCCTTAGTCTAGGTAGTTTCCCTCTGATCTATAGTAAAGGATACTTAATTGCCCTTTGCTCATGATTAACCTATGTTCCTCATCTTAATCCCGGTCTGAGAATTCTTAGGTGGTCTCTCTCCCTAGTTAAGATCATTTCATCCATTCGGCCCAAAGACCTGCACTTTACTATGCTATCTTGCCCTTTGAACAGTCCCCTTATTGAGTTAATTCCAGTTCTGCTACCCTTCTTTGACTCCATAACCCAATATTCTAGAAACATCATTCTATCCATCTGTTTTAAGGATTCCACCATCCAAACTTCAATACAAATCAAAACCCCCTGAAATTTAAGAACTAGCCTAAAATCTGATCAAACAAAGCTAAATCATATAGAGAGTGCCATCTCTGAGTGATAGGTTCACTAGAGCCTATACTTAAAAGATTAGTTTGTGGTTACCTTGGTATTTTCCTTCTTCTGATAACTTCTAGGGAAAAATTCTAAGTGATAACACTTACAACCTTTAAAGGAACTACCCATTGATCCTCATTGACCACAATCTGAACTGAAACCTCCACCTAATTTTACCCAGGTGAAACTGCCTACTCCATAACTACATCCCCAGGTTACTCCTGCATGCCTCGAACTGACTCCACCCTTCCTTCTGCGTCTGAACCCCAATGGGAAATCCCTAGCCAAATGGTCATGTTTATGACAATGTTGACATCGATAAGACAACTTTTCATAGTCTAGTAGCTGAGTGAGACAGTAGCCATCCACCTAAATCTACATCATGTCTATGAACCCCTCCCTCAGGCCTAGTCTAACTAGTATACATGCCACTTTTATTTCCGTAGCCACTTGGAAGGACATATCAGCTTCCAAAAAAGTTCCCAGAATGATCCCAAACACCTTGAAAACATCTGTCGACCAAAGTTGAGGGGTGAGTGGCAGAAGGCACACCCACACTGGGATCTCTCCTAATCTTTCTCTTTGAGCGTTGAAAAGGGGTGTCCATCTCTTAAAGAAATCACAACTTTCCCAAAACCCTAGTTTCACTCAAGAACCCAATCAACGACTTCTGCATTTGAGAAATGAACCATAAACCAGCCCCTTGATAAACAAATAACTTCCATTTGAAAAACCGATCTTGAACTCCATTCCTTACTTATCCATTCCTTAATGAAATTAGCAGTAAATTGTCTTCCCTTGACCTGACCCACTATGATTTGTTATGACGCATCCATAACTTCATCCATCCGAATGTCAAACCCTAATATTAGTTTTGGTTTCTCCTCTTTCTTTCTTATGACTTTCCCCTTCTTCCTCTTCAGGCCTAAGGACTAACCATTCACTGATGGGGCAATTTAGTTGTTTTCATCACCCCCGTGGCTTTCTGAGCCCTAAAAACCCTCAAGGGATCATTTGGTGTTAATATAATTTTCTTCAGGGCTTCAAAGTGTAGAACTTTCCCACAAGCACTGAGAATGGGAAGATGATTTCCCTCCTCCATCCCCAAGGAGCCTACCTCTAGATGTCGAACCAAATCCAACCCTTGCCTTGGAAAAAAATGAAACCCTAACGCTTCATTCCCAGATTCTTCCTCAACTGGTTGTCCCGCTGAATAATTTACCTCCGGGAACCCATTGAAGGGTTTCTCCCCAAAACCAACAGTCTCATCCGTAGAACAAAAAGACTTCGAGAGGTTGATGGCACAAGTTAAAGCAGGGATTTTATAGTTAAGTGTTTTGTACATAATCAATCCCGCGGCCATATTTTCCACCACCAGTAACTCACTAAGGTAAGTTTGTAATCCTTTTTGCCTCTTCAGTCCGCTACTTCTCACTATATCTTCCAAGCCCCCCTCAAAAACCCCAGAAATAGAGACTGCAGGAGAGGTTTTTGGGCTTACCTATAAACCCACTAACGTCCTAACAGAAAATCCTGTCAATTTTTGTGACTTCCTGTCCTTCATGGACTTTAGAGTCCGGAAAGCAAAAAATTTCCCTTGAGGAATGGGTTTTTGTCTCCTCCAATAGCCCTAGTTCCCGCCATTATGCCAAGACATCTCCGTAAAAAAAAATTTTCCAAGTGGAGACATATATGGTAAGACCACCTTCGCTAGATTTTGTTGCATCAGTTTCATTGAAGCCCCGAAATCCGCTGCTACAACATGGGGAATAACCACCCAGTCTGTACCTTGAAATAAGCTCCTTTTTAGTTTGGTATAGTGGCTCCGACTTGGGATAATGGGACCAATTTCCTAAAGAGGATTGATTTTATAATGTTGATGGGATGATATAAGATGTAACAGGAAATGATTCAACTAAGTATTATCTAATCTAAATAATAAACACATGCATATATCTTAATATAACATTATCTAACTATAAATATACCCGAGAATAAAATAAGATATGCGATCTACAATGCTGTATTTAAGGAATTGGTAATAAATATCATTCAACTGCTAAAATAAATGAAATAATTTAACGATAATTGTTTTGGATAAATAATTAGACAAAAAAATTGAGAAAACTATATTGCATATGGAAATCGTTTATGTATTCAAAACGGAATTGGAGCTAAAACATCATACAAAAGTGTAATAATGTAGAACTATAACTCAGAATTTCATACTAAAACAATCAAAAGAAAAAGTGTTGCTAATAAATAAATAAAACACAATCATACAATAAAAGTACCATATATGATACGTCTTGCTTATGTGCTTTAGTAATATTAACCCAATTTCATCCAATTCAATACACTCAAAGAGTACAAAAGTGTAATTTCAGTAGAGCATGCTTGATATTAAAAAAAAAATAGATCTTGTTCCATTCATTTCATCAAAAACTTCCCAAAAATACAAAAGTGTAATGTCTTGAAAAGTGTTTTTGATAAAACTATGGACCCCTCTCTAAATGCATGAGAGAGATTTAAATACTAAAGTACATGCCTAAAAAATAGATTATTACAAAAATAGTTGAGGAGGTTTCAAACAACCTTCCTCATAGTGGGAAAAAATAAAACTAAAAGTATAATTAAACTAATGACTAGCTCCTTTGATCTTGAACTAAATTAATTGGCTAAGTTGATCTCTAAGGTTGCAAATGTCGATCTTTGGTTTGAGCTAAGGTGACAAGCTAATTGTGGATTTTAACTGCCTAGCAAATATGGCATCTGACAATGCTAGCACCATATTTTGTGTAGAGGTTGTTAAACACCACAGAGTCATCCACTGGATGTGTGGTTTTACTAGAAACTACTAGTATGTCTCCCAATTCAGTCTGGTTAGTTGTTTAATTGCTTCTTCCTTTTCCTATGTTGTCTATTTCCATTGTTGCTCTAGCCTCTAGTTGTTTAACATTTGGTAGAAACCCTGGTATGCATTCTTTAACAAGGTTATCACTATGGAGGTTTTTATTAACAACTTCTATTATACTGCTTGCTTCTGCTGCTGCTATCATTGTCGCCTTTTCTACATGTTTTAATCGTGAATCCCAATTTGTAAACAAAATATTTTTGTGTGATTCTTCCACTATTGGTAGGTCATCCTTTCTTCCCTCCTCAGATTCTTGCTAGGTGATAAATTCAGAAATCTTTTTGTGGATCTCTTCATATTCAAATCTCATATCAATTACTTGGTTTGTCAATTTATCACAGTAAGGATTAATTTGTGAGATTTTTTGGTAGAACATTTCTTCTTGCTGCATTAATAGGGAATTGAGCTTAACTGCTTCTTTGATGAATTCATCAGTTTGCGGGTTATATTTGAATTTATCCACCATCGCTTGCATTCGACAAATCTGTGAATCCTTTTCTGATAAGCTGGCTTGGTGTTGTAACCTCATCTGCTCGAATTCCCTCTGAAGCTGGGCTACCTATTGTTCTGCTTGTTGATTAGTTTTTCTTATTCTAATTGTTGTTCAAGTAGCCTATTTTCGATTCTTTTTCCTTTAGCATCATTCGGTCTTCCGTTGCCTGATTGATGGTTGTTGTGGCATAAGATCATGAGAACTGTGATAGCTTCGTGAGATTCTATGATGGGTCAACAGGGGTGTCTTTCCACACAACATCCATTGGTTCATTTTCTAGAGTTGTAACAGTCGTGGTGTCTAGTTTCCTTTTCTTCATTTGTCTTTTAACTACAACTTTATGAGTAGGATTGTAGAATATATCTAACGGAGGTATCTCTTCAATTCTCAATAATAACTTCAATATCTTGAGTACCTATAGCCCGTTGTTCTGTTATATTTGGATTTTCTTTGTGTTGAGTCTGTTTGGGGGTCTGAAAATCAGATGTTTCCTCAGTACTTGTTTGGAGCTTCTTATTGAATTGCTCCCATTCCTTTTCAAGGTCAATGAATGGCACCTTTCCTGATTTAACTGAAGCGGAAGAGACCTCTTCCTGCTTCTTTGCCAAGGTCTGTTCAGACGTTTCCTCGGTACTTCTAGTTGTATCTATCTCAGAATATTTATTTGTGTTTCCTCCTCTATTTTGAGATTGTCTTTCTGAGTGCTCTAACTCGTGAGTCTACTTCTCTTGTGTTTCTTCTTAAGAATTTTCATTTGAACTTCCCTCCAAGCTTATGCTAGGAGTTGGTTCTCTTATTGGTTCAATCTGTAATAGGTCGAATGGGACCTTTAATAGTCTCTTATTCCTATACACATGAAAAGCATTAATATCTTTTGGGCTCCACTGTAACGATGCCAAATGTAGGAATTGTGAAAATGTTTCTACTTCTAGAAAGAGGTCATCAAAGGCATCCTCTTCATGAGAAAATTGTTTGACTTTCACCATTGTGGCAAATTCTTTAGCAACCTGATTTGGGTCATATTGTCTCACTAGAACTACGGCCAATTTCAAAGACATAATAATCTCTACTTCTTTTACTGTGTGCCCATAGACATGTAGCGTGAAAGAAAAATATTGCAATGGGAAGGCTAGCTAAATGGCTTTCTTCTGTTCCTTGAGGATTTTGGTTAAACTACACTCCCATGCTATCTGTATGCTATTTCTCTAGCCAATATATTGTCTGGGATGTAATATGGGAGGACACGCGGAGAATAAATGCTCCCAAAAACTCTGATGTAAGTGAATGTCACTTCACCGAACCATCTAGACACTGGAAAGATATCTAATTTGGCCTCTTCATAAAACCTAGGGGTTGTTCTATAAAAAATGGTTTTATGAATAGGCAACATAATACCTTGGTAGATTTTGTAAAAAAGGGGATGGAATTGAGATTCCCACAAAATTTTATGGTATATATGGATGGGGAGCGAGTTCTATACAGTCCACTTCCATCCCTTGTTTGGAAACTGAGAACAAAAACAAATTGCATCCATAACAAAAGCATTCATAAATAAAGGGGGAAAAATCCTTGAAGAAACACTTCTTTTCTGTTTATATTCCATAATATCCTTTGCTAATTTTCTGATAAAATCTTACTCGAGTTCATAATTGTTGCATTAACTATTGCATCAATTAATGGGAGCCACTCCATAGAAAATTTGGTGCTATCAGGTTTACCAAATAATTTACACATCATTGTTGCTCTGAAATTATGAGGGGAAGATAGGGATGCTATCAAGTACATACTAGATTTATCATGTTTGAATTTTCCTTCGCTTGACCTCCAGGTCTATGTAACATCCAACGGGTCCTCGTTCTCTTTGGAGAAATTCTCCAGGAACTCTTTGTTATAGAGCTTTTGAGACTCTAGTAGTTGGTAAATTAGTCATAGATTTTCTAGTGAGAAAGACCCCATGACCTCTTTTCTTTTATTCCCGAAAATCCTATTCGAGACATCTACATCATCAATTACCCATTTTACCATATATGTGTATGTTAATATCTTTTCTCTCGCAGCTATTCAGTGCAAGAATGAACATGTTGTTTCAAAATAGGAGGCGCCAGATGATTCATGGGCATCAGTTGTTGCCTTTATTACCAGTGGCCTAGGATTCTCTTCTTCAAACAGGTTATACATGGCTTCCCAGGATGTGGTTCCTTCGTATTTGCTGCAGGTGGTATCAAAGAAAAGTGGTATCATGTTTGATTTCTCAGATGCAGTAACTTTTTCCTTCTTCTCCATTATTTCCAACGTCGTTTTATTTGGAGGTTTCTTGAAATGGAGCAATGGAAATTATCAGATAAACACAAGGCGAAAATGACAGTGAGAATTAAATGATACAGTTAACCCCGAAAGGTGACAAGGAATGAGCTTTTATTTGCAAATGAAAATGAAAGATATCAAATCATGTTGATTCGTTTTTGACATAAATTCCATTAAAACTTATTAAATATGCACTAAGATCGTTTATCATGGCCTTTATTTCTCATTTAATCTATAGCATCTCAAGCGGGAAAGCAAAAAACTTAAGGTGGCGAGTTTAAAGTGAGAAATGTTGATTATGTGATTGCGATAAGATTATCGCAATATCACATTTTCGATTGTGCATTTTTCGGAGTTGTTTAAAATTTTGTGAGATGTGAGGTGAGTGGCATACCTTTTATCGTTAAAAGTGCATTTTGCTTAAACAAATATTTAAAGCGTAAAGTGATATTTTACGAAGCACTAGACTTAACTACGATTTATAACATTTATCGAATACGTTCATCGGGTCACATCGCGTTTCACAAACTTTTCATAGTTCACAAGATTGGCTTTTGAGTAAAGCACCGTGATGCGATGAGTGTTGGATTGCGATGCCACAATATCGCAGTTCACATATTCCAAAGGCTTTGTTAGTTGTGCTTTTCGTAAATGGTGATATGTGATCGTGATAGGCGCTTTATTTTACAAGGAATACCTTAAGCCTTAGTTTTAAAAGGAGACCTCAATGATATCCTAAGTTCTTATGGTGATCCTTTCCTATCGCAATTTGAAAATCCTAGTTTGCCAATTAATCTTTAACACTCATGATCTAGCGATATGCGATAAAGTGAGAATTGCTAGTCTTAAAGGGATTTGACTTGATACCTTATATTATTTAGAAATTCATTTCTAATAATTCAAAAAGAAAGCCTTTAAGTGTTAAGCTTTTGGAGGATTTTTTTTATAAAGGGTCCCCATTCATTAATAGAATATTAACTATTAAATCAATAAATGGGGGGGTTTTTGAACAACACAACAATTGGCGATTCACTGGAAGAACCAGTTATCTCTTATAGCCTTTTGAAACTTCTAAATCTTCCAAAATAAACATAGTTCGGAAAATAGGAATTAAATGAAATCTAAGATAAGTAACATTTCTCTGAATAAGAAAACAAAACTCACCTAATTACCATCCACTCGATATCCTCTTCAAAATGAAATTTCCTTTGTCTATATCAGTCTTTACTTGGTTTAAAGATAAAGTAAGGGGGCTCTTGCAGATTAGCTTTTAGATATACTCATTTTCCATAGGTAGAGCCTCTGCTCCCAGTAAGCGTCCATAGCCTTGACAAGGTTACCTTTTAACCATCAATGATTGAGTATCCCATCCAGATAAGAGTGCAATTTTTAGAGATAAGTTCAAACTCATATACCTGTTATCTTTTCTTTCTTTTTTAAACAATTTATTTTTTCTTCTAAAGAATTTCCTTTTTTCGACTTAAAGGTAATTGTCTTGGTTTTGTCGCCAAAAGCGACAATGCCATTCACAGGTTATAACTTAAGTAAACAAGCTGGCTCGTGATGAGACCCCTTGTCTTTTGATTAAAATAATCTCAAGCCATTACCCTATTTTTATATGCATTATTGGTAATGTTAATTTATTATTTCCCTGTGAACATAGTAACTCGGGTCTCGATGAGACCTCTTATCCTTTAAGTTTTAGTTTTATTATATTTTAGAATTACACTCTAAAAAGAGAAAGTTTACTAGATGGGGAGAATCATTGACTCCTTAAGAGTTTCTAGATGACAATTATAGAGTTAAAGGTGCTTATCTGCAGAGAGTCTTTGCTTTGTTAAAGATACTTTTATTGACTGATAATATAACAAAGGTCTCTTTCTAAAGTTGAGGTTTCACAAAGGATAAATGATTTTGTTGGAAAACAAGCAAGTTTCAGAGAAATAGAACTTAGATTATGTTTCAAATGTCAAAATTATCTTCTTAACAATCTTTACTTATACAAGTGAAAAATCAAAATATGAAAGAGAGATTTTTTTATTGAAAGGTCAAAAGTAAATACTATTTAACTTTTATTTTCCTAGGAAAGTAAAGGCAATAATGTACAAGGGATAGAAGAGGTTATCTTCTATGAAAAATATTTCTTCAAAATCTGCCCATTAACAAGTAGAGAATCTCTCTTGCTTGATAGATATTGCAATAGAAAAGTTGATGGGCAAATTCGTTCCGCAATCTAAAATGGGCCAAGCCACATTTTTGGAATTTGGTATCCTTACCTTTTTCCTCATGTGATTTATCCCACTTCAACACAAGGTCTCCGAGTTGGAAGGATTTAGGACTTACAGAATTTTCATCAAATTAAGACTTGACCAACTATTGATGATGTGCATGTATGATCTTAGCTTTATCTCTTTCTTCTTCAAGTTTGAGGCTTTGTGATTGCCTTAATTGCATAGAAGAGGAAATGGTTTCTTCAATGAATTGAACCATGGCTAGAGAGGGAATACCTACATTTGTATGGAGAACAACCTCTTTCCTATAGACCAAATTAAAAGGAGAAGTGACTATTGAGGCCTTCTGTGTTATTCAATCTTCTCATAGAGAAAATGTTACATATTTATGCTAGTTTTTCTGACTTTGATCAACAGTTGTTTGATGATCTTTATGATATTTTTATTTTTAGATTTGGCCAAACCATTTCCCTAGGGATAATAGTTAGCAGAATATTTAAGTTTGAAAACTCTTTTAAGATAAAATTCTATCATAGCATTGCCTGTGAAATAAGATGCATTGTCAAACATGAGGGCAGTTGGTAAGAAAAATCTAGTAATAATAAACTGATCAATAAATTCAATGATGTTTTTAGAATTGGCTACCTTAAGTGGAATTTCTTCCACCCACTTAGTGAAGTAATCAGTTGTTGTAAGGATATATCTATGCTTCTTTGAAGAGTGAGGAATGATCTCACCTATTATGTCCAGTCCCCATTGCTCAAATGGTTGTTCAATATTGAACGGTTGTAATGGTAATGCAGGTTTCCTTTGTCTTCCAATAGTTGTTTGACAAACTTTGGATTTCTTTACATATTCGTGTGCATATTTGAATAAGGTTGGCTAATAATATCCAACATGTAGGATCTTATGTGTTGTTGGGTCTCCTCCAAAATGTCCACCAACTAGTCCATCATGTGGTTCCCGCAAAACCTTTACTGCCTCAAATTTTTCAATGAATCTAAGTAAAACATTAACATAATTCTTCCTAAACAGAACATCATTGATGATTTCATATTTCTTAGCTTTTAACCTCAAAGTACTTTTTCTTTTGTAACTGATTTGCATAATGGCATATCCATTTTTCAGATAAAAGATGATATCAACATATTTAGATTCAGTATCATTGACGCTTACCTCACATATTTGTATATCATCACCTAAATCTTGTAGTGATGGTAAGTTGGATGCTCCAGCTGACATTCTACAAAAACCTTGACCTCTAATGATTTTAGTTGGTCTAATCTCAATGTCATATTCTTGCAATGTTGTTACCCAATTTGCTCTTTTCTCACCTACTTCTCTTTGCATTAGTAAATTTCTCATTGTTGAGAATGGAACTACTACCTTAGTGTGAGCTTTGAGAAGGAAGGGTCTGAAATGTTTGATTGGTTTGAAAATAGCAAAAGCCTTTTTTTCAACATCTGAATAATTTAATTCAGCTCCCTGCAAATTGAAACTAAAGAAAGAAATTGGTGCTTCAGATTTCTCATCATTGACTTGTGTCAATATAGCTTCATATGATGTCTCGGAAGCAAAGGTATATAAAATGAAATGATTAGAAAAATTCAGAGTCGCTAAAGAGGGAGAATTTATAATTTCTTGTTTGATAAGGTTAAAAGCTTCATGCTTAGTATGTCCCCATTTAAAAACATAATTTACCTTAATCATAGATTGGAGGGGTAAAACAATTTGTGAAAAGTCAGGGACAAATCTTTTGACAAAATTTATCTAACCTAGGAAAGATTGCATGGATTTTTTATTATGAGGCAAAGAGATTTCAAAAATTTCTCTTATCCTATCAGGATCAATGTGAATACCATTTTTAGATATAATAAATCCAAGAAGTTTTCTTTCACTTAAATCAAAGAAATATTTCTTGGGATTTAGATAAATTCCATATCTCTGACGACGTTCAAATATTTGTTTCAAATCCTTTAAATGATTACAGTGCTTTTTTGAATACACAATTATGTCATTAAATAAATTACCAATGTTTTATTTACCAAACCTTTGAAAGCTATATCCATGGCTCTCTGAAATGTTGCACCAACATTGATTAATGCAAATGGCATCTTTTGGTAAGCATATGTTCCCCATTTGGTTTGAAATGTGGTCTTCGGTCGATCATCTAGATGCACAAGAATCGGATTATAACTTGAAAATCCATCCAGAAAAGACATTAACTCTGAGCCTATAACTGATTGTAGTATCTGTTCCATAGGAGGTAATGGAAAGTTTTCCTTCTGACAAGATTTGTTGATATTGTGAAAGTCTATACATATTTGAATATTACCATTCTTTTTCCTAACTAGGACTAAGTTAGAAACCCACCTTGAATGCCTAACAAGAAAAATTATTTTGGCTTTGAGAAGTTTATTCAATTCAGACTTGATCTGATTTTCTAAAATTGGGTGAATCTTTCTCAACTTATGTTGTACATGCTTTTCATTGGATATCATAGGAATATTATGTTGAATGATGGAAGTATCATATGTCTTAAGATATTCATAATTCCAAGAAAAAACATTTTGTATTTCTTTAACAAATTAATAAAGGCTAGTCTTTCATCAGATGTAAGACCAAGTCCCAGATTAATATTTTGAGGTTTAAGGTCAGTTCTAATATTAACTAATTGAAACCTCAAATTTGAACTTTGAAGCTTTGAGCTAGTAGGTTTCTTGAACCTCTCCTTGAGATCATATAAATCTTCTAGCTTAACCACAAATTTAGGTATGGAATTTGAAATTGTTTCTTGCTTAAGCTGGTTATCATGTTGATCTTCATCTATTATCTGGTCATCATAAGAGCCTTCAGATGTTAGAAAATTTATGATATCCATATCATTACTAAAAACTCGCCAATTTGTGATATTTTTGGGAATAGAAGGCCTAAAAATCAATTCAATAGAAAAGCAATTAGGACTATAATCTCCTGGTGGAGTAAGCTTGGACGCAACATTAGCCAAAAGATAGACACTTGCATTTTGAAGTCCTAGAAATGAGGAAATGTTGAATGTTGTGAAATATGAGGTGAGATCCTAGACTAGTGATTGATAATGTTTCAAATGAACAGAGAGACAGTGTATAGTATTCCTCATATGTTTAATTACAATTTATGAATCTCCAAATACTTGAATATATTTGATATCAAGGCCAATGGCTTTATACAACGCTTGAAATAATGTTTCATAATCGGCAGTGTTATTTGTGCATTCAAATTCAAGTTTGCATGCTAGCATAGTTTTTCCCCTGCGAGGCTAACCAATATGCAACCTGCTCCAACTCCATCTTTAGATTTAGATCCATCAAAATATAATTTCCAAAATAAAGACTCGACTACAAGTTTATCTACAAAATTGATACGTTTAGAAGAATATGCTTGAGAATAGTTTTCGACTTGTTATGTAACAATATTTCCCAAAAAGGGTGATGTATGGGCATTAAAAATTCCTTAAAATTACTCGAGCGAATAATTTCCAATGATATTGCTACTGTATGCAATGGTCTCATTTTCTCCCTCCATTTCTGTGATGATATATTTCAAAAAAAATTCACGGTCGACCCTTATTTGATTTAGCTTACCATTATAAGGAAGCCACATATGGGACCAATTCGTTGTGAAATAGTCGTGAAGCTTTTCATACCAGTCCCTATTGAGGATAAAACTGTATAATTCAGTGATATCGGCCACAAGAATGTCAATTACTTGACATACTTTCAGGTATGGTGAGAGTCTAATGGTGACCTTATTGATTTCTCCTATAACTTTGACTTGAGATTGATCTAGTTGCACAATGTGAACAACATATTTTTGGGGTTCCACATTCAATTTTGCACAAACAGTTTTTGGTAGAATGTTGGATGAAGCTCCAAAATCTAATAAAAAATTGTGTAAATTATTATTGAAGACTTCAAAAGTCAAAAGAAATTGAGGTGTATAGGATTTATATCTACCACCTATTCAAGCAATATCAGTTGAACTCATTTTTTCTGATGAAGAACTAGGAGGCCTACCCATTTCTTGAGCAGCCTGAAAGATTAAAACAGTGGGAAGAGGAGAAGTGGAGACTTCTTTTAATTCTTTGAGAAATAGCTTCTATTGATGTTTTAACTTGCTAAGCTCATGGAATGTAATATTATCTCTAGTATTTCTCATATCTTCGACGATGTTGTATTCCATTTCATCAGACATTAGAAGGGTTTTGGCTTAAGGTGAATAAGTTGATTAAGGAGGAGTCATTTGAGTGGATTTGGGAGAATATTTCTTACCTATTGCTTTATCTTTGAGAGCTATATTTGATGATTTATGTTTTTGATTCATTTGTGGCAAATCAATAGTTCTCCTTCTCTTGGTTGCTACAGGAAATGCTTCTTGTGATTCTTCATTATTTGACACAAGAAGAATGAAATCCCACATTCTCTGTAATTCAACTATATCTTCGTCATCAATTTTTTCTTTGGTTGTTGGCACTTCTTCATCCTCTACATCCGATTCAGCATTTGATATTGTATTTGGAGGTTTAGGATCAGAGGAAGGATTTCTTTTGTAAGGTCTATAAGCTTTCCTTGAAGAAGTCTCAACGACTTGTTTGTTAACGTTGACCATTTCATTGGACATGGTTTTAAGGAACTTTTGCAAACCTTCAAGATCAAAAGGATCTTTAGGTGCTTTGTTCTTGGATTCGTCCCTGAAAGTGACCTTCTTGGGTTTTCTTTCTTCAGATGCATTCTTATTTTCTAAAGCTAAAATGTGTTTTTCTACAGTTGTGGCTTCTTTCGCATTTTCTACCAAAGTTGGTTTGGCAGCCCTATCGACAAAAATATTTGCATTCAAGGGAAGAGCATAAATGTACAATTCATTTTGAACTTCATCACTAGGTTTGGATGTCATTGGGATTTTGTGTAATAATTAATTTAAACGTTAATTGAAGTCCTTAATTGGTTCTTTAGGTTCATTCAAGTTGGAGAGATCATTGAGAAGAGTAGTTGTTGATCTATCATCTCCAAACTTGGTTAGGAACTTCTCTTGAAAGAAATCCCAACTATTAATGGAACCAGATGGTAATGAAAAATACCATGATCCTGCTGATCCTTGTAAAGTATAATGGAATAACCTTACAACTGCGTCTTCTTCTATCACTACAATCATATTTATGGACAACATGAATTTATTTATGTTTTCTTCAGCAGGGAGACCATCATTAGGGTTGAATTTTGGAAAAAAATATTCTGGATGCGTAGGTAGTGGACGTAATGGTCCTGCCCTTCAAACAACTCCTGGATTTGTCCATGGTCTTTGAGCCATCATGGGTATCTGTGTAGAGGAATATTTTCAAGTGGTTGAAGGTGATTGGGTAGAGGAGTATTGTGCTCTAGTACCAGTGTAAATCACAATCTGGACTGGTGATGTGGATGATTGATCTTGTGATGAAGATGATGGAAGGAATGTGGGTGTTTCTGGTGATGATGAGAGAATCTCACTATGAGTTTTAGAGTGTGTTTTCTTAGCTTTCCTTTGAGGGTTAGGTAGAGGAAATTCAAACGGGAGGATCCCAAATTTTTCACTCTGTGGTCTGGTTAACCTTTGAGAGGAAGGAAAATGAGAAGAAACACTAGCTTGAGATAATTAAATTATTCTTTAGATATGGAAATCCCTTTCAATTTATGAATTAAAGACTGAACTTTGAGAGTTTCTGTAGAAGAAGATTGATTTGATTTATTTGGAAAAACGCTAGTGGATTGTAAATATTTATTCGCAACTTCACGTCTAGGATTTGGGGATTTGGAATGTGATCGAGAAGTCGAAGGTGATGGTGAGGGAGTTTTACTCTTATAATGGATTTTTGATTTAAATTTTCTTACCATTCATAATCAGGCCCTCCTTCTAGCACCAAAATGTTGAAGCGTCAAAATTCACTGCGATAACATGGGGATGACTACCCGGTCCAGACCTTGAAAGCGACTTCTTTTCCGTTTGGTATAGTGGTTCCAACTGGGGATAATAGGACTGGTTTCCCAGAGAGGATTGATTTGATAATGTTGATGGGATGATATAAGATGTAACGGTAAATGATTCAACTAAGTATAATCTAATCTAAATAATAAACACGTGCATATATCTTAATCTAACATTATCTAAATATAAATATACCTGGGAATAAAATAAGATATGTGATCTACAATGATGTCTTAAAGAAATTGGCAATAAATATCATTCAACTTCTAAAAGAAATGAAATTGCTTAACGATAATTGTTTTGGATAAATAATTAGACAGAACAATTGAGAAAACTAGGTCGCATATGGAAATCGTTTGTGTATTCAAAACAGAATCAGAACTAAAACATCATACAAAAGTGTAATAATGCAGAACTATAATTCAGAATTTCATACATAAAACAATCAAGAGAAAAAGTATTTCTAATACATAAATAAAACACAATCATATGATAAAAGTACCATATATGATAGGTCGTGCTCATGTGCTTCAGCAAAATTAACCCAATTTCATTCAATACACTCTAAGAGTACAGAAGTGTAATTTTAGTAGAGCATGCTTGATATTCAAAGAAAAATAGATCATGTTCCATTCATTTCATCAAAACCTTCCCAAAAATATAGAAGTGTAATGTCTTGAAAAGTGTTTTTGATAAAATTATGGACCCCTCTCCAAATGCATGAGAGGAGTTTAAATACTAAAATACATGCCTCAAAAACAGATTATTACAAAAATTGCTAAGGATGTTTCAATAACCTTCCTACTATCGTTGTAGCCATTTCTGCCTATTTTAACTGTGAATCCCAATATGTAAACAAAATATATTTATGGGATTCTTCTACTATTGGTAGATCAACCTTTCTTCCCTCCTCAGATTCTTGCTAGGTGATAAATTTAGAAACCTTTTAGTGGATCTCTTCGTATTCAAACCTCATATCAATTACTTGGTTTTTCAATTTATCACTTGTCTCACATTTAGGATTCGTCTACGAGATTTTCTGGAAGAACATTTCTTCTTGCTGCATTAATAGGGAATTGAGCTTAACCACTTCTTTGATGAATTCATCAATTTGTGGGTTATCTTTGAATTTATCCACCATTGTTTGAATTTGAAAAATATGCGAATCCCTTTCTAAAAGATGGCCTGGTGTTGTAACCTCATCTACTTGAATTCCCTCTGAAGCTAGGCTACATGTTGTTCTTCTTGCTGATTAGTTTTTTCTTGTTCTAATTGTTGTTTAAGAAGCAACATTTTCTGTTCTTTTTCCTTTAGTAGCATTCAGACTTCCATTGCCTTATCGATGGTTGCTGTGGCATAAGCTCCTATGAATTGTGATAACTTCGTGAGATTCTCTTATGGGTCAATATGGGTGTCCTTCCACACAAAATCCATTGGTTCATTTTCTAGAGTTGTAACAGTTGTGGTGTCTAGTTTCCTTTTCTTCCTTTGTCTTTTAACTACAACCTTATGAGTAGGAATGTAAAATATATCTAATGGAGGTATCTCTTCAATTCTCAAGACAATTATGGAAGTAGGAAAATTAGGAATAACTTCAATATCCTAAGTACCTGTAGCCCCTTGCTTTTTTGTTTCTGGATTTGATTTGTGCTGAGTCTGTTTAGGGGTTTGAAAATTAGATGTTTCTTCAATACTTGTTTGGAGCTTCTTATTGAATTTCTCCCATTCCTTGTCAAGCTCAATGACTAGCACCTTTCCTAATTGAAATGAAGTAGAAGAAACCGCTGCCTGCTTCTTTGCCAAGGCCTGTTCGGTCGTTTCCTCAGTACTTCCAGCTATACCTTTATTAGAATCTTTATTTGTGTTTCCTCCTCCATTTTTAGATTGTCATTCTGAGTGATCTGACTCGTGAGTCGACTTCTCTTGGTTTTCCACTTCAGAATTTTCTTTTGATCTTCCCTCCAAGCTTACACTAGGAGTTGGTTCTCTTATTGGTTCAATCTATAATAGGTCCAATGGGACCTTTAACAGTCCCTTATTCCTATACACATGAAAATAATTAATATGTTTCGGGCTCAACTGTAATGATGCCAAAAGTAGGACTTGTGAAAATGTTTCTGCTTCTTGAAAGAGGTCATCAAAGGAATCCTCTTCATGATAAAATTGCTTGACTTTCACCATAGTGGTAAATTCTTTAGCAACCTAATTTGGGGCATACTGTCTTCCTGGAATTGTGGCTAATTTCAAAGAAATAATAATCTCTTCTTCTTTTATTGTGTGCCCATAGACATGTAGTGTGAAAGAACCACATTGCAATGGGAAGGCTAGCCAAATGGCTTTCTTCTGTTCCCTCAGGATTTTGGTTAAACCACCCTCCCATGCTGTCTATAAGCTATTTATCTGGCCACTAGCTTGTCTAGGATGTAATACAAGAGGGCATGCAGAGAAGCAATGCTCCTAAAAACTTTGATGTAAGTGAACATCTCTTCACCAAACCATTTGGCCACTAAAAAGATATCTACTTTGGCCTCTTTAGAAAACCTAGGGGTTGTTCTATCAAAAATGGTTTTATGAATATGCAGCATAATACCCAAGCATATTTTATAAAAATGGGGATGGAATTGAGATTCCCACAAAATTTTATGGTATATATGGATGGGGAGCGGGTTCTGTACAATCCACTTCCATCCCATGTTTGGAAACTAAGAACAAAAACAAATTGCATCCATAACAAAAGCACTCATGAAGAAAGGGGGAAAAACCCTTGAAGAAACACTTCATTTATGTGTATATTCCATAATGGCCTTTGCCAAATTATCTGATAAAATCTGACTCCAGTTCATAATTGTTGCATTAACTGTTGCATCAACTAATGGGAGTCACTCCATAGAAAATGTGGTGCTATCGGGTTTACTGAATAATTTACACATCATTGTTGCTGCAGAATTATGAGGGGTAGATAGGGATGCTATTGAGTACATACTAGATTTATCTCGTTTGAATTTGCCTCCACCTAACCTCCAAGTCTGTGTAACGTCCAATAGGTGCTTGTTCTCTTTGGCGAAATTCTCAAGGAAATCTTTGTTATAGAGCTATTAAGGCTCTGGTAGCTGGTACATTAGTCATAGATCGTCTCGTGATAAAGACCCCATGAACTCTTGCCTTTTATTCCTAAAAGTCTTGTCTGAGACATCTACATCATCAATTACCCATTTTACCATATATGTGTATGGTAATATCTTTGGTCTCGCATCTATTCGGTGCAAGAATGAACATTTTGTTTCAAAATAGGAGGTGTCAGATGATTCATGGGCATCAGTTGTTGCCTTTGTTACCAGTGGCTTGGGATTCTCTTCTTCAAGCAGGTTATACATGGCTTCCCAGGATGTGGTTCCTCCGTCTTTGCTTTAGGTGGTATCGGAGAAATGGTATCGTGACTAATTTATCTTATGTTGTAGCTTTTCCCTTCTTTGACATTCTTTCCAACGTCATTTTCTTCAGAGGTTTCCTGAAATGGATGAATGGAAATTATTAGATAAACACAAGGCAAAAATTATGGTGAAAATTAAATGATACAGTTAACCTCGAAAGGTGACAAGAAATGAGATTTTATTCACAAATGCAGATGAAAGATATGAAATTGTTGGAAATAATACTGAGAGGCGGGGGGGGGGGGGGGTGAATCAGTATTATCAAGTCAATTATTTTTCATTTCACAATCAGACTATATACGCTACTTCAGTTACTGAAAACTGCGTATATACGTAACTATAGTTAAGGAAACCAACGTATACCCTACAGACTTATAATTTAATTTATTATTCATATGTTGATCATTAATCTATGCATTAGATCCATATACAATAATAACCAGGAACAATAAAAATAGATCAGAAGACAGTCACACACAAGAACACAAGATATAAGGTGGAAACCCAATGTGGGTGAAAACCACCAGCTGCAATTCATCTCTATCTTCTTTTAATTAGAAACTTCTTTTTACAGTGTTTCTGTACTGGTGCAGTCTTATACTAGTACGCAGGCTACTACTTGCAGAAGGCTACAACCTTCTCTCATTCTCCAGCTTCTCCTGGAAGGGAGCTACAACCCCCTTATCTCTTGTACTAGTGGAGGTACTAGTATGTAGGTGCTGACCTACAAAAGACTGCAATCTTCTCTTTTCTTCCAGGGACCACGTTTCATAAATTTTCAGACTAGACCCATGAATATCAATCAAACATCAAGTATATCTGCATCAATGAATCTCCTTTGTACAAACAAATACTGAATCAACCAATAACTTCTCAGAATGTTGTAACCAGAAAATAGTACCAGTAACCAGACACCAATTGTGAACTCAGAACACTGCAGCAATAAACAGAAGTAGCTAAAACATATTTCAAGAGGCGTACACTACTTCACTATGTAGAACCCTGCATACATACGCAGCTGTATCAAATCCAACCAGTGTATATGCTATCTTCTGTTACTCAACCTACGTGCATACGCGCTTCTGACGTGTCGAACCTGCGTACAGATCTATAAAAGATAATTTACCATTTTCACTTATACAGACATCAGTTATACCCAGATTATCATATTTATAGATCAATTCATGTGCCAAATATATCAGATCAAAATTACACAAACATACTTCTCTTCAAGCCTTAAGATCTTGACCCATCAATGGAACTTATCCTCCTACTTGTTCTCAGGTTCCTCCTTGATTCAGATCTAGTTATGCAACATAACCCAATGACAGTATTCTAGATCTTACTCTTCATAAGATATTTAATACTTCAGTTAATGCCCTTGCAAAATGTTCTCCTTCCCTTTTTATAGTCATAGGCCTTACTCAAACCATGGTCCAAAACCATAGAGATCCAATACAAGGGACTCAATTCCCTGGTTAAACACTTTGGATGCAATACCAAGGACCAAAACCATAGGTTCAAATATGTCAGACTAAATACCATGGACCAACCATAAGATTTCCCACACGTACGCACTTTTCTTTTCATGAAAGTGCGTGCATACGTATACGTGCCTTTTGATCGGCACACCCATTTGTATACACGATTTTGTTAAGATGAGCCTACGTATACCTTATTTTCTTTCATTCTGAGAGCTTGAACTTTGATCTTCCCTTGGAGTGATTTGCTGTCAAGGACAACACCTGTGTCATAGTGCCAAACCTGTGCCATAATGCCAAAAATCTCCCCCTTTTGACTTGATGGCAACCCCAAGTCCCTCAAAATCATTCCCCCCCTTTGACATCAAGGGCAAAGGGTTATGCTCCCCCTGAATACATGCTGAGTTTTTTGTTGTGTTGTCCAAGCTCCCCCTAACTATAGGCAAGGTCTGCAAGAATATGTTCTACAAAAGGAACATGACTTTATACATTATAAATGACCTTTCTATCACCAAGGACTCATACATACATCCATCTCCCAACCAAGTGGGGATCTACCAACATTGACTCATCCTACCCAACCAAGTGGGGATCCACCAGAAGTTTACACATGACAAATAAGTACATTACATCATTCATCCCAGGCATTGTGGGGAAACCAAAATAGGTCGTTACATGACCTTGATAATAAAAGATATATATGACATAGAGATGAAAAATCTATGACAAGTCTATGAAAGACATCAATAACTACTATCAGCAGCATCTCTCAATCATCATTCAAATTAGCAACCATGTTCTCCTTCTCCACCTGAAACCAAAACAGCTGTGTACCTGAACCAAGAGCTTCTAAGGTAATGCCAACAATGCAGAATATATATGCTCCCCCTGAACCTGTGCCAGATGGTCTCTGCTAGACCCATATCAGACTCTTTCCAACCTGAGTCTAACCCCACTGCTTTTCTTCAAACAACCATATACGCGACTGTATTCACATAAACCGGCATATGTATGCGGATCCTCTTCAATAAACTCGTGTACAACCACTTTTCTCTGGAACAGACAAGTTTCAACAGCAAGATGATGCATCAACTACTCCCAGCTTCTGTCTGAGGTATTCAAATGTCTTCGTGGGCAGTGGTTTGGTGAGTATATCAGCAACATGTTCCTTAGAGGGAACATACTCCAACTTGACCTTTTGTTCAAGCACTTTTTCTCGGAGAAAATGATATTTGATAGGTATGTGCTTGGTCTTTGAATGCATGACTGGATTTTTTGAAATGCGGATTGCACTTGTATTATCACATAGAATGGGGATAGGTGGATTACAAGCGGTTTTCATGTCTTGTAATGTTTGCATCATCCAGAGGAGTTGTGTGCAACAAGATGCAGTAGCTACATATTCTGCTGCAGATGTAGATAATGCAATTAAACTCTGTTTCTTGCTGAACCAAGATACTAATCTAGGACCCATGAAGAATGCACCACCACTAGTGCTTTTCCTGTCATCCACGCTTCCTGCCCAATCTGCATCTGTATATGCATGAAGTGTGAGATATGTACTTCTAGGATACCATAAGCCATAGTTTCGTGTTCCTTGAAGATACTCGAAAATTCTCTTAACTGCCTAAAGATGAGTTTCCTTTGGATTTGCCTGAAACCTTCCAACTATTCCCACTGCATGCATAATGTCTGGTTGGGTACCTGTTAGATAGAGCAGACTACCAATCATGGATCTATAGGTTGGTTGATGCACTACTGTTGATTCATCATTTATGTTGAGGCTGAATCCTATTACCGTAGGGGTACATACTGGTTTCGAATCCTCCATCCCATATTTCTTCAAGATCTGCTTGACATACTTCGTTTGTGATATAAATATATCATCTTTGTTTTGTTGGACTTGTAAACCAAGAAAATATGTGAGCTCACCAAGCATGGACATTTCAAATTCTTTTTGCATCACCAAGGTAAAGTTTTGACTCATGTCTTCTTCATTACTACCAAAGATGATATCATCAACATACACAAACAGTATTAGCAACGTATCATTGTCAATTTTTATATATAGATTGTTATCTGTTGATGGAGGTACTTATCCAACCGATAATACCAAGCCCTTGGAGCCTGTTTAAGGCCATAAAGAGCCTTTTTGAGTTTGCATACAATTTTTGGATCATTTCCAAGAATAAACCCATCTGGTTGCTCAATATATACTTCTTCATCCAAGTCTCCATTCAGGAAGGTAGACTTTACATCCATTTGGAATACTTTGAACTTCTGAAAGCTAGAAAGAGCAAGGAACATTCTTATAGCCTCAAGTCTAGCAAATGGTGCAAAAGTTTCTTCAAAGTCTATACCTTCTTGTTGAGCATACCCTTTACAAACAAGTCTGGCCTTATTTCTAATCACATCTCCATTTTCATTTAGCTTATTTTTTAATATCCATTTTGTTCCTATGACATTCTTATCTTTTGGTCTAGGAACCAACTCCCAAGTGTTATTCTTTTCAATCTGCTCAAGTTCTTCCTCCATGGCCTTGACCCAACATTCATCTTTCCATGCCTCTCTTACATTTTGTAGTTCAGTGGAGGAGAGTAATGCTAGATAACTTGAAGCTTCAGAAATGGTCTTTCTTGTTTGTACACCTGCTTCTTTTTGCCCCAAAATTTGGGTTTCTAGATGATTCTTCTGAACGTACCTGGATGGAGTCTTTTCTTCTATTCTTATATGTTCTTCTGGTGCCTCGTGGGTTTCTTCTTCATCGTGAATCTGATTTGATGTTGAAGGATAGTCTTCATCTTCGAAATATTTAGATTTTACTTGCCTAGGAGTGTTCCCTTCTTCATCAACCACTATGTCAATACTTTCAACAATTTTTCCCAGTCTTTTATTGTAACGCTTATATGCTTTGCTATGGGGAGAGTAACCAAGGAGAATGCCTTCATCTACTCTAGGTTCAAACTTGCCAAGGTTTTCATCAGTCTTTTTGATGTAGCATTTGCTTCGAAAATTTTTGAAGTATTTAACTATGGGAGTCTTACCATACCAAAGTTCATGAGGAGTCTGAGTGTTGTTTACTCGGACATTTGTCTTGTTGAGAATAGTAACTATAGCAAATGTAGCTTCACCCCAGAAGGCTGAAGGATGTTGGCATTATGGCACAGGTTTGGCGCTATGGCACAGGTGTTGTCCTTGATGGCAACTCACTCTGGTGACAGATCATAGTTCAAGCACTCAGAAAGAAGACAAAGATATATACGCAGGTTCACTTTGACGACGCTGCATATACATGCGGGTTGGACGTTCCCAAGGCGCGTATGTGTATACACACACTTTCATGCAAGGAAAAGCGCGTACATGTGGGAGAATTTATTTTTGGTCCGTGGTATTTAGTCCTTGGTATTTGAACCTATGGTTTTGGGCCATGGTGTCTCATCATAAGTGTTGATCCCAAGTGTTGGGTCCATGGTATTGAATTGTTATGGTTTTTGGACTATGGTATTGTGAAAGGCCTAAGGCTATAAAAGAGGAAGGAGATCATTTGGCAAGGGATCATCTGAACTATTGAATATTTGATAAAGTGCTAGATCTGGAATACTTGGATTGGGTTGTGGTGCAGATCTGGATCTGAATGAAGAAGGAACATGAGCGCAAGGAGAAGGATAAGTTCTATTGATGGGTCAAAATCTTAAGGCTTGAATGATAGTATCTTTGTATGATTTTGATCTGTTCTATGTGGTGCTTGCTTGATCTATAAATCTGGTAATCTGGGTTAACTAATGTCTGAATGTTTGAAAGAGTGAATTATCCTTTATAGATTTGTACGCAGGTTCAGTGAAGCTAAGGCGTGTATACACACAGTTTCTGCAAGTGAAAGAAGTGTATACGCTGGTTGGTCTCGATGCATAAGCGTATACACACAATTTCTGCAAGTGAAAGAGGCGTATACGCAGGTTGGTCTCGACGCAGAAGCGTATGCACGCAGGTTTCTGAATAGTGAAGTAGCGTACGTCTCTTGAATTATGTTTTAGTTGCTTCTGCTATTTAGCTACAGTTTTCTAGGTTCATAATTGGTGTGTGATTACTATTATTGTGTTCTGGGTACATTAGTCGGAGAAGTGTTTATTTGATTCAGTACTAATTGGTGAAAACGAGATTGTTTGATGATTGATTGATATTCATGGATCTAGTCTGAAAATTTATGAAACGTGGTCCCTGGAAGAAAAGAGAGGGTTGTAGCTCTCTGCAGGTTGCAGCCTGCGTACTGGTAAAGGATAGCACCAATATAGAATCATTGTAAAAAGAAGTTTCTAATTGAAAAGATAGAGATATATTGCAATAGGTGGTTTTCACCCACATTGGGTTTCCACCTTATATCTTGTGTTCTTGTGTGTGATTGTCTTCTACTCTATTTTACTATTCCTGGTTACTGTTTATAT
Organism: Pinus taeda; assembly: GCA_000404065.3. Lineage (NCBI taxonomy): Eukaryota > Viridiplantae > Streptophyta > Pinopsida > Pinales > Pinaceae > Pinus > Pinus taeda. The sequence goes on along the minus strand of APFE031477774.1, from coordinate 97,966 downwards.
GATTATGATGTACAGATTAATGTTCAACATCTGTAGAATATATTAAATTATAAGTCTGCATGGTATACATGGGTTTCCTTATCTGTAGTTGTGTATATATGCGGTTTTCTCTAACTGAAGTAGCGTATATGTTTTGGATTTGAAAAGAAAATAATTGACCAGGTAATACTGATTCACCCCCCCTCTCAGTATTATTTCCAACAATTGGTATCAGAGCAAGTCCTTCAGAAGAAGCTTGATCGCTTGAAGGAAGACCTATCATCATGAGAAACTACGAGAGAGAAGCATTGATCAGGCCACCAATTTTTTATGGGACCACCTTCGTCTATTGGAAGGTAAGAGTCACATCCTATCTTCAATCTCTTAGTACAGAAGTCTAGGATATCATAGGTACATGGTACACTTTTCCTTCAGCAACTCCTATAGATCCGGCCGAAAAGAAGCAGTTTGAAACAAATGCAAAGGTTGTCAATACTCTATTAGGATGTCTATCGCAATCAGAATTCATCAAGGTGATGCAATATAAAACCACAAAAGAAATCTGGGAGAAGATCGTTCTAAGCTATGAAGGAGATGAATAGGTAAAACGAGCAAAACTTCAAACCCTCAGAATTCAATATGAAAATCTCAGAATGTATAATGACGAAAGTGTGGCTAACTATTTCCTACGTATCGATGAGATTGTTAATTGTATGAAAAACTTGGGTGAAGAAATAAAAGAGGTTGTTGTGGTTCAAAAGGTTCTAAGATATTTGTCCTCTAAGTTTGAAGCAAAAGTTTCTGCAATAGAAGAAAAGGATAATCTTCATAAAATTACCATGATGCAGCTACACGGAATTCTAACCGCTTATGAAATGAGGAAAGGAGGACCATCAGACAGGAGAGAAGCTTCATTCAAGGCTTCAGGTAAAGGAGATTACTATGAGTCAGGACATATGTCAGAAGAAGAGGAAGAATCAAATTTTGTCAAGAACCTTCAACGGGGTGTTGGAAGATTCAAAGGTAAGTTACCCTTCAAATGCTTTGCTTGTGGAAGAGTTGGTCACTATGCTGCCAAGTTTCCTCATAAAGATAAGCTTGACAAAGGTAAGGAACCTGTTAGATGGAACAAGAAACAGAATGTA
>APFE031477774.1:0-69977 GCA_000404065.3 Pinus taeda | reverse complement strand
TTTGACCATTTCTGAGCAGTTTTTAGTGGAGAACTTCTGGGAGATGATGTAATCAGCTGACCTTGTTCCTTTAGGAAGTGAAGCAACACTTTTAGGGACTTAGGGGCCCTTAGTTATGGACATTTATCATTTGGGTGCAGTGCCCAAAAATGTCTATAACACGTCACTAACATATTAATACATAAAGTACCTATAATTAAAATTTTGAAGTTAAAATCTATTTAAACATCAAAAATCATATAAATATCTACATACCTCACCTTCTAGCTACATGTAACCTTATGACTATCAAAATCAAATATGTTGAGAGTAGTGAAAGAAGGTTGCAATCGCCTAGTAAGGATATTTATACAAGCACGCAGAGAACGAGAGGGGGCATGGATGGATGTACATTCTGAGCTGAATACTGGAATTGAGAAATGAAGATTGGAATTAAGAGCTAGAGATTTGATTAATTGTTCTTGAAGATTTTTGGAACGGGGGCCAAAGTGCTTCAATTACAAAGTATTTTGGAGCTGGTTACCAAGTATTGTGCCCAGTTTGGCAATGAGGGTTTAGTCATTTGGTAATAGGAGTGAATTTGGAGTGACGACGGCCTGGGGTTGACATCAAGAGAAAATTCCAGGTATGTATAATGAATATAATTGGTAAATTATGCTCCTAAATTCCACTATTTGTATTGTTAGAATTAATTTCTTAATTTTCCAAATTTAGAACCCTACAAAATCATACTCCCTCAGTCTGACTCTTCCAGCACTATAAATCTCCACCAGAATACTTCCTCACTCCTCTAGCATATGCTACTTAATCTCTTATTTAAATCCTCCTGTTGAATCACTCTGCTACTGGAAAATTGATCTGCCTAGATCACTGAGTATCTACATTGTGTGTTTCTCATCCACCCCATCAACCTCCTCTTATAATCTCTAATTAAGTCTTCAACAACCATGATTTAATCCTTATCAATGGCTGAGATCATTTTTGAGTTGATTTGTGTGATTTTCTAGAGAATTATCACATTTCTCAATTAATTACTATTAATTAACCAGTTTTCCTATGTTATAGACCTAGGAAAAAATTAAATTATGGTCAATTAATTTAATTAAGCTATCTCTAGGTGGAATTTCCATAAACGATTTATGGGTTTTGGAGATCTCATGTGTTTTAGCTTCTCCACAAAGTTTGAGACTAGAACACCATCTGATGCTAAAACCACTAAAAATGCATACAATACTTTGCTAAGATTTCATAGAATGATATTTCATACCAATAGGACATAGAAACCTTAACTATATCCATTCCATGTAATAGCCATTAAGATATTCAACATGTTGAAATATGTAACTAGATTTGGTCTTCATAATGACATATGTAATCATGATTTTTTTGTATGTAATGAAAAGAGAAAAAAAAAATATTATAGTTATTCTTGAGGCATGTGTTTCATGCTCAAGGGAAATTTATTTTTAGGTCAAGCACCCATTGAGTGGTTATAGGGCTTGTCATTGAGTCTACAAGAAAATTGAGTCATTTTCATGCATAAAATACCCGTTTGGACATGTTAAATATTGTAAATTAAATTTATTTGAGTCAAAAGAAAGTCAAAATACCCTTCAAGAACTCGAAATGGTGCAAAGATCAAGTCGGTCTGCATGAAGGGACAAATTGGCCTAAATATAGCAATTCCTACCCCTCAAAAGCCTATAAATAAGAAGGAACTTGACCTTATAAACAAGGTCTGGGCCTCTCTCTCTCTCTCTCTCTCTCTCTCTCTCTCTCTCTCTCTCTCTTGTTAGAGTTTCTATAGTTACTAAGCAATTCAAAATAATGAAGTTGCATCGAAGCTGTGAAGTTGTATAGAAGCATCGAAGCTGAATCGAAGCTATGAAGCTATATAGAAGTTGTGAGGCTACATCGAAGTTGTGAAGCTGCATCTAAGTTATGAAGCTACATAGAAGTTTTGTAGCTGCATTGAAGCTATGAAGCGACAACTAGGTCAAGGCTGTGAATCTGTTGGAGAGGTTGAAGTTGTGAATCTGTTGGAGAGGTTGAAGTTGCAGTAGAATTTGCTGGTTGAATTTGTAGAAGAATTGTTGGGAAGAAGAATTTACTGGAAGTTGAAATCGTAGAAGTTGCTAGAAGAAAGGTTTGACTTGGTCTTGGAGGGTCTTGGCCAAGGGTCATAGGTCTTGGAATTTATCAATTGAAGGTATATAAGAAGAGAATAATTCTTGTGGGTTTTCCTCTCAGTTGGATAGGTTTTGGCCATGGATGATTTCTTACATCTTGTGTCCTTCTCCTTATTGTTCTTTATGATTTGGTAGCTACTTAATGTAGAAAATTACCAATAATAAAAAAGTGAAAGAATAAGTTAATTATGTGAAGTAAAAATAAACCACAAACAATTATCAAAAGCAAAGAAATCACCTACACTTGTTGCCCCTAGATTTCTCAACATGGTATCAGAGCTAAGGTGATATGATAAGGAAAGGCAACTTACAGAAGGAAAATCAAGGGCCTGAGCACTAGAATATCATCAAGAGAATCAATCATCAAGCAGGACCATTCATCTCAAGGATTATCTCATCTCAAAGGAATAATACCTCAAAACCCTAGCCTATCAAAAGAATGGTTTCTCACTTGAAGCATTGTTGGGAAGCTCACATATCATCGTCAAAGAAGATCTCAAGGACCCTACCTCCATTCAAAGAAAGTATACAAATTGAAGATTCTTTAAGTCTCTACATCCAATGGAATTAATAAGAGGCATTTTCATCCTCGTCAAGGAATCAAGGAGGTCTCTCCCTCTTTGAAGGATCACTTCTGAAGGAAGACATCTTCGATTATATACATCATCATCAAATCAATAAGACATCAAGTTGAAGATATTGTAATCAAGAAGCATATTCACCTGGAAAGTAAGTATCTTTATATTTATGACAAAAAAATATGCTATCAAAATGACTTCATTTTGCATGGAAAGTAAAAAATTGGTTGGTTCATCAACCTTTCTTGCATGGAAGAAGATGACAAATTTGGTCCTCATAAAAAATGAAGTCGTTAAGGGTACCATGACTAAACCTCCAAAGGAAGAAGCTCAAACTCTAGAAAAATGTATGAAATGGGAATTAAGGGATCAGAGGATTCTCATAGAATCTATAAATCATCCCCTCATACCTTATGTATCATAGTTGGAGACATCAAAAGAAATATATGACAAATTAGTAAAAAAATCTCCACAAGTACTATTGGAGAAGTGATAACTTTGAGAAACAAAAATCTGAAAGGAAGATGGAATAAATTCATACTTTATGAAGGTATCAGAATTAAGAGACCAACTATAAGATATGGGAGAAATAATGTCTGATGGATAAATGACCACCATAATGCTCAATGCACTTCTAGAGGAATGATGCAACTTCACATGTAGCATCTTTGGAAATAAGGAAGCCACCCCATTCAGTGAACTTCAATCATTGTTTTAAATTGAAGAAACCAGGTTGAAGGCAATAAGTGATGTAGGATCAAATGAGAAGGTCCAATTACTTGCTTCTATGGCTAGGAATAAAGGAAAGTTTGGTCCTCTGAAAACCAACAAAAAGAATATGTCAATGATCCAGTGCTATGGTTGTCATGAATATGGGAACTACAAGAGAGATTTTCCTAAACTCAAGAAGAGAAAAAGAGGAAGGGAAGAACCCCATATCACTGAAGAAGTGGAACAACCTAAAAAGGAAAAACCAAGGAGGAAGTGAGAGATCTCTACTATGACTAAGATAAATCTTATCCACTAAGTTATCTTCAGTATTGTCAATAATAGTTATCATGATAGGAAGAATTACAAGTATGATAGATGCATAATAATAGCATATGATTGATGCAAGATCTCATGACATCATTATAAAAGCATGAGAGATAGATGAAGTATATGTCTACATGGTTCTAATAGTCATCATAGGAAGGAAGTAGCTATTGGAAACCTCATTCCAAGCATAAGTGGTACTTATGGATAAAAGAAAGTCATCTAGAATTCATCATACACCATCATCATTAGGAATGTGTATTTGAAGGATGAGGATAATCAATATCCTCCATTGGAATATTCATAATAATGTTCACCTCTACATGGAAGAAGAAAATGTCTTGCTAAGAATTCCACCTTGTGTGTGATCCATTATTTAGAAGGATGATGGTGTGGTGACAAAGGAGTGCAATAGTTCAATTTGATCTAAGTAATTTCAATCAAGGAAAGGAAGTTTCCAAAGGAAGTCTAGATGACAAAAATAAGCAAAGAGGTATGTATGCACATATTTGATAGTTTAAATCATGTCATCATATAGTTGCAGAAAGCATGGGTAAATGATCTACTTTGAGAGCTTGTTCAAGGATCTCTTTCTTTGAAAAGATGCATGAAATCATGGTTCACATATTGACAAAGATGAAATACACATAATATGGCCTAATATGAAATATGAAGTGGTTGAAAATCAAGATAAAGGAACTATGGATGGAAGTTCTTGGGAATCAATGCGTGAAGAAAGAGAGAAAATATCATGGAAGATGCAATTATGGTAACTTAAGATAAGGAGTCATTATCCAAGGACTAAAATGACCCAGTGTGACATTTATGTGGAAAAAGTATGAAGAGGTCTATAAATAAAGGAGACCCTTGACATATGAAGTCTTGGAGATGTGTTTATCAATATGCAGGATGTTGATGTTGTGGGAAAACAAGATGTCATGATGAAAGAAATCACAACTGGCAACTTTTATTTGATGTTCAATTTTTTTATTGAATAACATCTGGATGGGTTGATATTGGGCTTCCAAAAGAGAGTTGTAAATTTCACCTACAACTAGAAATCATGTGATTTGATGGAATATCCCAAAGGAAAAATGACATGGAAGAGGTAGCAGTATGAAGAAAAACCAGATGGGAACTAGAGGATCACTTTCCGATAGAGTGAAGGAGGGCATAACTGATGTGGCTCGTGAAGGAAAGTGATGGATGGTTGTTGGCTTGATGGGGCTTGGCCCAGGTTCAATGTTATCTGCGCCAACCAATAAAACCCTAATTGTTGGCCCTTTAGGAAACAACCTACATACCACAGGTTGCAGTCTCACCCAAAGTAGTATTGGGGGATGCTAGAACTAGGTTTCTGCATCCAAAGGCTTGTGTGATGGTGTTCGGAAGTCCCAATATCAACCCATCCAGATGTTATTCAATAAAAAAAATTGAACATCAAATAAAAGTTTCCAGTTGTGATTTCTTTCATCATGACATCTTGTTTTCCCACAACATCAACATCCTGCATATTGATAAACACATCTTCAAGACTTCATATGTCAAGGGTCTCCTTTATTTATAGACCTATTCATAATTTTTCCACATAAATGTCACATTGGGTTATTTTAGTCCTTGGATGTTGATTCCTTATCTTAAGTTACCATAATTGCATCTTCCATGATATTTTCTCTCTTTCTTCACGCATTGATTCCCAAGAACTTCCATCCATAGTTCCTTTATCTTGATTTTCAACCACTTCATATTTCATATGAGGCCATATTATGTGTATTTCATCTTTGTAAATATGTGAACCATGATTTCATGCATCTTTTCAAAGAAAGAGATCCTTGAACAAGCTCTCAAAGTAGATCATTTACCCATGCTTTCTGCAACTATATGATGACATGATTTAAACTATCAAATATGTGCATATATACCTCTTTGCTTATTTTGGTCATCTAGACTTCCTTTGGAAACTTCCTTTCCTTGATTGAAATTACTTAGATCAAATTGAACTATTGCACTCCTTTGTCACCACACCATCATCCTTCTAAATAATGGATCCCACACAAGGTGGAATTCTTAGCAAGACATTTTCTTCTTCCATGTAGAGGTGAACATTCTTATGAATATTCCAATGGAGGATCTTGATTATCCTCATCCTTCAAATACACATTCCCAATGATGATGGTGTATGATGAATTCTAGATGACTTTATTTTATCCATAAGTACCACTTATGCTTGGAATGAGGTTTCCAATAGCTACTTCCTTCCTATGATGACTATTAGAACCATGTAGACATCTACTTCATCTATCTCTCATGCTTTTATAATGATGTCATGAGATCTTGCATCAATCATATGCTATTATTATGCATCTATCATACTTGTAATGCTTCCTATCATGATAACTATTATTGACAATACTGAAGATAACTTAGTGGATAAGATTTATCTTAGTCATAGTAGAGATCTCTCACTTCCTCCTTGGTTTTTCCTTTTTAGGTTCTTCCACTTCTTCAGTGATATGGGGTTCTTCCCTTCCTCTTTTTCTCTTCTTGAGTTTAGGAAAATCTCTCTTGTAGTTCCCATATTCATGACAACCATAGCACTAGATCATTGACATATTCTTTTTGTTGTTTTTCAGAGGACCAAACTTTCCAAACTTTCCTTTATTCCTAGCCATGGAAGCAAGTACTTGGACCTTCTCATTTGATCCTACATCACTTATTGCCTTCAACCTGGTTTCTTCAATTTAAAACAATGACTGAAGTTCACTCAATGGGGTGGCTTCCTTATTTCCAAAGATGCTACATGTGAAGTTGCCTCATTCCTCTAGAAGTGCATTGAGCATTATGGTGGTCATTTATCCATCGGACATTATTTCTCCCATATCTTATAGTTGGTCTCTTATTTCTGATACCTTCATAAAGTATGAATTTATTCCATCTTCCTTTGATATTTTTGTTTCTCAAAGTTATCACTTCTCCAATAGTACTTGTGGAGAAAAATTTTACTAATTTGTCATATATTTCTTTTGATGTCTCCAACTATGATACATGAGGTATGAGGGGATGATTTATAGATTCTATGAGAATCCTCTAATCCCTTAATTCCCATTTCATACATTTTTCTAGAGTTTGAGCTTCTTCCTTTGGAGGTTTAGTCATGGTACCCTTAACGAATTCATTTTTTATGAGGATCAAATTTGTCATCTTCTTCCATGCAAGAAAGGTTGTTGAACCAACCAATTTTTTACTTTCCATGCAAGAAAGGTTGTTGAACCAACCAATTTTTTACTTTCCGTGCAAAATGAAGTCATTTTGATAGCATATTTTGTCATAAATATAAAGGTAATTACTTTTCAAGTGAATATGCTTCTTGATTACAATATCTTCAACTTGATGTCTTCTTGATTTGATGATGATGTATATAATCGAAGATGTCTTCCTTCAGAAGTGATCCTTAAAAGAGGGAGAGACCTCCTTGATTCCTTGACGAGGATGAAAATGCCTCTTATTAATTCCATTGGATGTAGAGACTTAAAGAATCTTCAATTTGTATACTTTCTTTGAATGGAGGTAGGGTCCTTGAGATCTTCTTTGACGATGATGTGTGAGATTCCCAACAATGCTTCAAGTGAGAAACCATTCTTTTGATAGGCTAGGGTTTTGAGGTATTATTCCTTTGAGATGAGATAATCCTTGAGATGAATGGTCCTGCTTGATGATTGATTCTCTTGATGATATTCTAGTGCTCAGGCCCTTGAGTTTCCTTCTGTAAGTTGCCTTTCCTTATCATATCACCTTAGCTCTGATACCATGTTGAGAAATCTAGGGGCAACAAGTGTAGGTGATTTCTTTGCTTTTGATAATTGTTTGTGGTTTATTTTTACTTCACATAATTAAATTATTCTTTCACCTTTTTATTATTTGTAATTTTCTACATTAAGTAGCTACCAAATCATAAAGCACAATAAGGAGAAGGACACAAGATGTAGGAAATCATCCAGGGCCAAAACCTATCCAACTGAGAGGAAAACCCACAAGAATTATTCTCTTCTTATATACCTTCAATTGATAAATTCCAAGACCTATGACCCTTGGCCAAGACCCTCCAAGACCAAGTCAAACCTTTCTTCTAGCAACTTCTACGATTTCAACTTCCAGTAAATTCTTCTTCCCAACAATTCTTCTACAAATTCAACCAGCAAATTCTACTGCAACTTCAACCTCTCCAACAGATTCACAACTTCGACCTCTCCAACACATTCATAGCCTTGACCTAGTTGTCGCTTCATAGCTTCAATGCAGCTACAAAACTTCTATGTAGCTTCATAACTTAGATGTAGCTTCACAGCTTTGATGTAGCCTCACAACTTCTATATAGCTTCATAGCTTCGATTCAGCTTCGATGCTTCTATGCAACTTCACAGCTTCGATGCTTCTATACAACTTCACAACTCTAATCCTTCCGAACAGATAACTACTGCATATCTATCTAAATGACTTCCAAATCTTCACGAAGGTACTTAATTGTATTTATCATGCATAAATATGACAGATCTAACACTTTCGCACAATAAACAAGCATTAATTCATATAAAATATGCCACAGAGAGAAGATACACGAACTTAGTAGAAGTAAATAATAAGACAAAGATGCATCAAATTTGGCCCAAAACAATATTTATTAAGTATAAGAATTCAATTAAGGACTTCTTTTTCCTGCGCACTCAGTTGCAGGCTCCCGCGCACTCAACCTGTGGACTTACCAAGGTCTTCGCACACTTAGCTGCAAGAGCCTTCCCCTTTCGCCTAAGTACAAGAAACGGAATTTTCTTGCCTTAGCACCTTGCCCTTACAATGATTCTTCTCTATCTTATCTCCTCTTAGACTCGCTATGACTCAACTATATATAGCATTTGATTTACAATTCCATGGACCGCAAACCATGGGCGGGTCTCAAAACAACTCTATCACCTACCCAACTAAGGGACTAAATCCCCTTTGACTTCTACTAGATTCATGCTCCGCTTCCACATTTCATGGAGACTTTACCTTTGCCATGAAAATATATTAGAAAATTTTCTCAAAATTGACTCCAAACTTGACTTAACTGACCCTAGGGACCCCTTCCCAACAAGACCCAACACAAATTGGGTGACTCGCCCTCGAGTCATTAAGCTGGCACAACAATCTTGGCTTGGAGTTCGTTGAACTCCACCTTCAACACTTGCAAGTCAGTAGTACCCTACACTACGACCTGATGCACTTCCTTGACCAGCTTCTCTGTTCTAGGACCTTCCACTGTGAAGCCCATTGTTTGTTGTGTTTGCTGGATAGTCTTCAACTTCTCTTGGACTGACTGAGTAAGTTGGCTTGCTGCCTCTATCCACAGCTGTGTCCAAGCCTTCAAGATGGCCTCTCTTCTCTGCAGCTCCTCAATCTATGTTTGTAGTTGTTTCCCTTCCGTCAAGCATGCAGAATGTTGGACTGATGCGAAAGTGCACGCAGTCGCCCTGATTTCATGAAATTATTGTTGCTTCTCCTAGATGTTTGTTCCAATTTTTTGTAGAGTGGGGTCCTCCTGCAGAGTCATCCATAATTTCATTGCTTGATTGAAGAGCTATGTGCAGCCTTTAACCATTGCATCTAACATGGTCATTCCTTCTTTAATAGCTTCTCCGCGCTGCTCCCTGACTTCTAGCAAAGTGGTTGGTTGTAATTTCAACTACAACTCTAAGATCTGCATCTGTAAGTTAAATCAAACTCAGTCAACTTCCTCTTTGGATTCCCTTACTGTTGTAGCCAATTTCCTAGTCTTTGCTCCTAATGTTGCATCTTTAGGAATATTAATCTATGACAGCTCATTACATACCTGCGTAATGGCTACCTCCAAATTTAGGCTGCACGTGGCTATTTCTTCCTTCTCTTTCAGGGCCTGTGCCTTTTCTGCAAATATCTGTTCATTATTCGTATTTACCTTGCTAATGACGAGTAGCGTGCTCTACTCCCTAAACTAAAGCCCATCTAATACCCCTTAATAGAGTGCATGGAGGGTCTGAATTAGTAGCGCTGCTAGGTTGACACCCACATCCTTGATTTGTGCTAATTGGGTGTTTGATTCATCTGCATGTGCACACAGTGATCCCTCTAGTAATGGTATGAATCTAAGGTCCAGATTCCTATCTGTATCTAGCATAATCCCACTCACTTGATGAAGGCTTGCTTAAATCTCACTTTCCTATCCCACACTCGCTTGAAGTCGGCCTGTTTGAATCTGAAACTCGTGCAAATCCTTCTGCATGTTCCCCAACGTTTGCAGGTACTGTTGTTTGAACTATTTCCATAGTTCGATCATTGTATCGGGGACCTTATCTCCTATCTCATCCAAGTCCCCCTCAGTGAGGACCATTGGATCTACATGTACGTTCTTTTCTAATTTCTGCTTCTTCTTGGGCCTAGAAGTTGTCTCCTTCTGGTGCTTTGTTATTCTAAAAGGAGTGTTATGATCTTTGCCACCACCTCCTTCCTCCTCAGACCCTTCCTTGTCTACAGTATGTTGATAAGAAGACTCCTCAACTTCCACTGTGGTCTCCTTCACGACACGCTCCTTTTCAACATCTGCCTTAGCAACCACTTCCTTCTTTTTCCGTGCATCTTTTTCTCAAGCAGCTACCCACTTAGCCTCTTGATTTTTCTGTGTTGTAGTCTTCTATGTGGAGGAACTCTCTTCACCCTTGCTTGTTCCCCCATCGATATCTATGGGGTGCAGCCAAAATCTCCTACACATCAGCCTCATTTACTAGGTATGGTAACTTGTACCAGAACTTTTTCAGATCTCATCGCATGCAGATAGACACATTGTGAAAATCCACGTTGAACTTTGTGTATGCCTCCAATTGCTCAAACAGGGTTGGGACAGCCTCGGCCTCTAGCTGATCACCGTGCGAAGGTCCATCTCAACTAGCACACAGAATATCTTTGTCTCCATGACCCTCTCCAAATCCTTTGTTTCCCATAGTGAAACAAACTTCGTGGCCTCTGGTAAATCGACATCCTATGAAGGGAACTAATTGTCTTCTAGCAGTCATTACACAACTAGGGAAATTAACAACAACAACCAGGCATAGTGGAATGCCTTGTCATCGTCCTGTGCTTCACAACAATTCCACAAAAACTCTTTACACATATATTGTGCCCAGTTGTACTACACCCCCTTCATGCATTGTGTAGCTAATGAAATGACTAGTGTCGACACCTCATCTGTATGGCACTTTCTCATGACCTTGCAAGCCAAAATCTAGGCGGAAAACTGCACTGCCTTGTTTGTGATTGAATGGATAGAGTATCTGCACGACTTCTTTACTAAGCCAAACTCACTCTTCATTTTGTCTGTGATTTTTTTTCTTTACTCTTGCCTCCAAACTCCTCAGCTAGATCTACCCCTTGGTAGGGAAACCTTTTGATGCAGTGGATCAACATATCCGTGATGGGGATGGGTTCTCCCTGCCAAAGACACACATCATGAACCAATGTGATTAATTTGTGTATGCACACCGTGTTGATAGTGGTTTTGCTGAAATGTGGTATCCATAGCATATTTAGAAATCTAGCCTTCTCAACCCCCGCGACCCACTTCATAGGCCCTAGTCACGTGACTCCTGTCTCTTCATAATAGATCTTCGCCAAATACTTGTTTGGTGCCAACTACTGAAATGTTTTGGATCAGATAGATCTCAAACTTCCATTTTAAGTGAAGGAATGCTCCCTAAGAGTGTGCCTTCAAATACCACATTTTCTAGCAACAGCGACGTAGAGACCATAAACTTGCAGGAATCGAGGTATTTTGGGACCTTAGATTTGCCTTTCCGTGGAGGGATATACTTCAGGAGCCTAATTATAGGCTCACCCTCCTCCTCAGTGTCCAACTCTTCAACCCCTTCGCAAATCTCCTCTTCATCAAGATCCAGGGATTCATGTGGTTGTTCGAATTTTTCCATCTTCCCTTCCTATTGAATCTCCGTAGAGTTCTTCCTCAGTGTCTACCTCACCGGATTAGACTGTGGTTTCTTTTCTTTTTCCTTAGTGGTAGATGATTTAGGCCTAGGTGACCTTAGTGTTGTTGGGTGTGGAGCATGATTATTTAGAGATCTTTGTTTCAGCCGGATGTATACCCCAGGAAGATTGTACACCCCTCCATGCGAGCGGGTGCGGGGGGGACTTGTCCCCCCCCCCCCCCCCCCCCCTCGCAGACGTCTGGGGGGGGCTAATCCCCCCTGGCTAGGGGGTTCGAGGCATAGCAGTCCCCCAGCAGGGGTTTCGAGGGCAGCACCCCCAAAGCTAAAAACAGATGTAAAATTGCCTTGTAAAAGTATAGTAATTTCTATTCAATCTGGGTTGTTCATTAGAAGGATGATCTGACGGTAGAATTTATGTTTATTTTAGGGTTTTTTCCCTAGAAAGCAACCCCTTTATTGAGGCTATGTAATATGTGTGTATTCTCAGAGCGAGAAACATATAGGTGAGACTGTGAGAGAAAACATAGGATATTACAGCGGATCTGTTGTAGGTTGTGTCTCTTCATTTTGTTGGATAATATAAAGGAAGGACTAGCTGTTCAGGATGGACGTAGCCCAAACTGGGTGAACCATGTATATCTGTGTCTCTTTGGTTTTATGTGTTTGTGTTTTTTTGCATATTATATGTCTTGCATTTCTCTGTCATATAGAATATTTTTCTAACAGGTGTCGTAGGCACAGACAGTGTGGCTTCCATTGCATGCGCAATTTCAGGGGTTGCGGCTTCAAAGACAACTACTTTAGGACTCGCGGATTTTGCGGGGTTAGCAGCTATCATGTTGTCTACAAAGGCCTTTCGAAAGGTTTCAGATATGTTAGCTAGCCTTGGACAATTAAAAATATCTTCCCAATCTTCTCAATTCATAGACATACAGTAATCTTTCTGGTAGAAAATTCTATGAAAGCAAAGTGTTGTAATGCAAGCTAGAATGCTAGCTTTATAGGCGATTTCAAATTCAAATCTGACCATTCCCTCCAATTTCTGATCATAAATGCATCTTTGACGGCATATTGCCAAAGATTTGTACCATAAATGCAACCTACCCTCTCCTCCTAATGGGACTTTCGCCATCCAATTAGCTACAGTGCATCCAACGGTTATTTTGAGACCCTGCTATGTGACACCATCCTCGATGGTGCATCCCTCCTGGCGCACTTCTTGCTTCCATTCTACAACCCCCTTACTTCATTTTTCCACTTTTTGGGTAACGTATTTTATAGTCCTGCAACTCCTTGCAGCTGCCTAGAGTACTAAGATTGTCCTGCCATCATGTATTCATTGCACAGGGGCAGGATCCCTTAATATAACTTCAATCAACTTCCATTGATTCTTCTAGGAAATAATTCCCCATTCATATTCACGAGCTAAACGACACCACCATCTGTAATTTATTTGACTACCTATGGTCCCAACCAATGCATTTGAAACTTTCCAGGAAACTTCGTGAATTTTCTATCATAAAGTAGGACCAAGTCATTCACCTTGAAGGTGTGCAGCTTAATATGTCGATCATGCCAAGCCTTCTCATGCTCCTTTTGCACATGTTAGTGAAATCCTGCTAGAAATCGGTCTTCTTCTAATTCCAACAACTACACGAGGTGTTCCTCCATAGTCTCGCGATCCACCATATCAGTTAATGCTGCAATCCGCAGACTTGACAGAATATTCTCCATGGGCATCACAGCCTCTATCCCATAGACCAACCTGAATGGAGTCTAGCCCATCAAATTTTTGTACATCATCCTATATACCCATAGGACCGCTGGTATGTGTACATCCCAATAGTTCCTCTATGCATTGCAGATCTTTGTAATGTGTTCTCTAGTATTTTATTAAATGCTTCAACCGTACTATTTTCCTAAGGATGATAGGGTGTACTCTTTTGATGATATACCTGGAATTTTTCGAGAATCAAGGAAATGGTTTCATTTAGAAAAATGCATACCCATATCACTCATCAGTATCTTAGGACACCCGAACCTTATCAAGACATATTCGAACAAGAACTTCACAGTTGTGTCAAATACTTAGTCGCAGTAATAATATACCATGCGCTCGTCTTTTTCCCTAGTGGTTGTATCAGACCTACAAACTCAAGCGCTCATTTTTCAATGAAATATGAGGATTTAAGGGCAGTTCGTCCCTCTACGATCGCTTCCCAATCCTTTGAAAAGCATCGCATGCCCTACAATATACCTTAGAATCCTTATGCATTGTTGGCCACCATAATCCTGAGCACAAAATCTTCTGCGTAGTTGCGATGCATGCATAGTGTCCTCTGGCTACTCCTCCATGTGCTTCAGTGACGATGCTAGTTCATTCAAACTCTGTAACATACCGGCATAGTATTCCATTACTGCCCATCTTATACAAGTGTCCTGCAATCACAGAAAAGTCATCCGCGCAGACCACTAATTCCTTTTTCTTCTAGGTAGAATATTCTTTTGGGGTTGCGGCAGTAGTTAGAAACTGGATTATATCCGCAAAATGATCATCAGTGACACATACAGCAAAGAGATGTGCATCTAGCAATCCATCTTCTAGACTAGTAGGTTCTTCGCTTGTCTCGATCCTAGATAGATGATCCGGTCCTGTGTTTAATCGTTTAGGCTTCACAATTACCTCAAAATCATATTCCTAAAAAAGAAACAACCACCTACAAATCTTCCCCCCCAACACAGGCTTGCTAACCAGGTACTTGAGAGCGAAGTGACCTGTGTACATTTTGAAATGTGCACCTAATAGGTAATGTCAAAATTTTTGCAGTGCGTAGACCATCGCCAGTCCTTTCACCTTCTCCTAGTTGGGTCAATACCGCACCCAATGCAATACAGGAGGCATCCACATGTACATGAAATTATTCTTCCAGTCTAGAAATACCAAAATGGGCACAGTCACAATTTTTTCCTTTAATACATCTAGACTATGTTGACTCCTCATCCTAATAGAAAGTTGTGTCCTTCTTCAGTAATTTCTCCATCAGCGCAGTTATCTGTGCATAAGCTTTCATAAAATTTCTATAGTAGCTAGTGAGCCCCAACATTGCACACGATTGCTTTACATTGTTCGGAGCTTCTAAATTGACAATCAAAACTATCTTCATGGGGTCTACCATTAATCCCTACTTGCAGACTACATGGCCAAGAAATATCCCATAAGGCACACAAAATATACATTTCTTCAGATTCAGGGAAATCTGGTATCTACGACAAGTATCCAACATAAGGCGCAGACTTGGAATGTGGCACTTTACCAATCCAAACACAGTCTAGTCATCGAAATACACTTTTAAGAATTTATGGATGAACTCTTTAAACATTGCAATTACAACCCTTGAGAAGATCGTGGGCACATTCTTTAGCGTGAATGGAATTACTGTGTACTGGAAGCATCCCCACTCTGTCGCGAAGGTTGTATTGTTGCGATCTTCCAGCGCAATCTTAATCTGATGGTACCCTGAGAATCCATCAGTGAACAAATAAGCTTCCTGCCCTCCAACATTCTCCAAAACCTCATCCGTAAATGGGGTTGGAAATGGGCCATGAACGCACGCATCGTTAATCTTTCTCAGATCCACGCATATCCTTATTTCACCTTGTTGCTTCTTTTCCTAGACAATCATAGGGCTTACCCAATTAGACTCTTCTACTAGCTCAATGATTCCATCTTCCAACATTTTTTCCAGCTCTTTGCGCATCTTCTCCTTATACTTAGGATTTAGACGGTAAGGTCTTTGTTTTACAGGCTTCGCATCTGGCTTTAAAGTGATCTTCATCACTCCAACATCCCCTCCTATTCCTTTCAAGTCCGAGAACTTGGTAGGAAACAAGTCTTGGTATTCGCGCAACAATTCCGACACTTTATCAATTGTATCTTCATCCCAATAATCACCTATCTTTGCATACTTACGCTACACGTCGGACCCAATGTTTACTTGCCTAGTATTCAATGGTTCTATTATCTCAGGTTTCACTGCTTTGGGTACTTCAACCTCGCTCTGTCCTTTGGTCTCTAGAATGTTAATCTTTCGTGGATCCTCTTCTTCTTCTTCTTCTGCAGTCACATTATAGCATTCCAGCACATGGCGCAGCTGTGTATTCCAGTCTGGTTGAACCCGTTCTATCGGATCTTCAAGTGCTTTAAAGATAGCTTCCTTAACTTCCTAGAGTGCTTCATCAATGCATTCAAATCCATCCTCAAAGCCAAAAGTTAACAAGAAATTTTCCCTCAAGATATCCCATTCGGCTGTCCCATGGTGTAACTTTGTTTCCAAGTACCAATTCATTGGAATAGTATCTAAGGTGTGAAAGAAGATATGCACCCATTCCATTTGTGACTCTTCTCCCCAAGCTTTAGTCCATCTCGCCAAATTCTCGCATGGATCATCCTTTCTGCTGTATTTTTCAGTCATATGGGTATTAGTGTATCTAAACCTCAACTTCATCATTCACTTGTATTCCTTCCCATCAGCAAAGTTATCCTTATGCGTACCCCACCAACATGCAGGCATAGCACGCAATGCCAATTCGAATTCCTGGAAACGATTCTCTTCTGGTACCTCCCTTTCAAACTTATTCAAAAATAAACTAGCATCATCTAAGCCATCATTATGCGGAAGATTCCTTACCTCTATTGATATGCACCATAGTGATTTTTTCATCATATCGCAATGTAGCGTGGAAAATTCATGCGATCTATTATGCCAATGTTCGAGCCCTTCATCTGAATCTAAGGTACAAGAGCTATCTCTATCCCATGCAATTCACCCATCTACAATAAGATTGATCCAATCTTCATCATGCGTAGTAATCTTGTATATTTGATCCACGTAATCATCCTCCACATAGTCATGGACCAGTTCAGTGTAGTGTGCTCCTTCCATGGGATTTAGTGGTACAGTAACTCACAGCACCTTCCTTTCAAATGTCATCCTTCACTTCTTCAAGTTAATTACGACATCCACATCGAAGGCCCAATCAATCCCTAATAGCATAGGGTAAGGATTGTTGTCATCCACTATTTCAATTACTTCAAAATCAGCCTGAGTGCTTGCTCCTTCAATGTCGACTATTACACCATATAGATGCCCCATAGGAATGGTCTTCTGCTGAATGGCCATGCGTAGTTGTATAGGAGACCATTGTAGTGTAGGTCTCCCCGTCATCTCCCATGTTTGCTTAGTTAGTACGTTTGCATCAAAATCCAAATACAAGATGACTTGATCCATTTCATACTCCTCGATCTACACGGTCAGCCTCATCTCATGTCTTGTCCACTTCTTATGTTTACCTAGTTTCCTTACAGCACGTTGTTCTGAAGGTATCTTAAATTTTCTGTAAAATTTTCAATTAGCTCCTAGAGCCCTTCCACTACCTTCTTATCTCTTAACAGCTTCATACAAGCTCATAAAAGTGGCTAGTAGCGAGGGATCCACATCCTACACTTCACTGTTTCCAGCCGATTTTTCTTGACTCCCTAATGTATAAGCTTCAACAAAATTATTCTTGGCCTCCATAAACATTTCTCTAGCCCGGTTGATATCATATCCAACTTCCATTTTAGCAACCTTGCGCACCCATCCTTCAGCTTATGGATGCTTTCCCTTATCTTCTCTTGTGGCCATACCACTGCGCATTACGATATTGATGTTATGATCCTCCTCACAAGGCTCTACCCTCATCATGTGTATGTTTTGCGTAAGTTGTTGTGTCTTTTTCTCCTCCATCTTAGCAATCAACATTGGGTAATCTTCTATCACATGATCAAATTGTTTGCAATATTGACAAGATGGATGTGTAGGGTTCAGACAGTCATGCACAAAATCTCCTGCTTCGCCATAGTTATAACAGATGATTTTTCCATGACCTCTGCCATCCCCTCGTCCTCTTCCTCTTCCAAAGCTTTGAAATCCTCTACGCACTGCACCCACGCCCTGATCCTGAGGCTAATTTTCTACTTGCATTCGATATGTATGGGTCTTCTCCATCATTAATTCATAGCTTCGATAGTTTTGCTCGTCATGTCCAACCAATTTATAGAAAGTATGAAACAATTGTTGCATTGTCTGAACAAACTTCTGCAAGAGGTGACAATTATCCGTCATGTGCTTCCCAGCTATCTGAAAGATGGTGCACTATAATGGCACTTTCGTGCTCAGTCCCATAGAGGCGCAAGACCTCCTCCAATCAAGTAATTCTTATAAACAAGGCAATGATCATTATCATGTCCCTTGTCTTTGCATTTTATACACCAGACTTCAGCGCGTACCTCTAGATGAGCTTCCTTCCCTATCTTCAAGTTTTGCAACTCCATGTCCAGGATTTCTAGCTGTGACTGAATCTATTTTACTCCAACATTTGTATCTTGCACTACCAAGGTTTCTAGCCTCATCACGATCTCCATAGCCTCCGCTTGCGTTCCTATCCTCTGTTGTGATAATGGTAGTCTAAGATGAGGCAACATCAAAGAAATGTACTATTGGCTTACGGGGTCCTAAACCAAGTTCAGATTTAGCTGTGCCAACCAACAAAACCCTAAAATATTGGCCCTTTCAACAACAACCCATGTATCGCAGGCTGCAGTCTCACCCGAAGCAGTATGGGGGGATGCAAGAAGCAAGTTTGTGCATCCAGAGACTAGTGTGATGTCTTTTAGTGCCTCAAATCCATCTTTGTGCAGATCGATAACCTCTTAGGGCACATTGTTGCAACTCTGTTAAAACAACCTTCAGACCTTCACGAAGGTTTACGATTAGTCCTTGTGGACCTCTAACAGTCAATTCGCCTACTTACACATCAAAGAGCACTCCTAAATTAGTGTTCGCACAGATTTACTTAAATTATTAGTAAACATAGGAGAGATTACCAGAGTCTTTACAAAATAAGTTAAACATACATTGCGTACATTATTAAGACTTATTCATGAGAATCGTGTAACATTCAATCAATATCTCATAAAAAAATCATTCATAAGCAATATATAACATTAACAAAGATAAAAAGAATACTCAGGAATTCTTCAGAAAATTGTCTTTATTGATCTTTAATTCAAGGTTACAAACTCAAGTTTCCCTGTGAACATAGCTCCATGGGTCCATGCACTTAGCTATGGACTCTACCTAGGATTCCACGCACTCAGTTGTGGAGCCTAGCGTAGGAAGCAGAGCCTTCCTGCCCTAGCTCCTATCCTAGACCTGATTCTCTATTTTTCTTCGTCTTCGTCTCTTTCACTGTCTAAGTCTATATATTTTTCCCTTCGCTAAGACTCAATATTTATAAACTTTTCATACAATGCCATGGTCCGTGGACCATATGTGAATCTCCAAACTGACTCAACACTTTACATAAAATAAAGGGCTGAGCCCCTTTTACTCCTATCCATCTACGCACTCTGCATCCACAAATCGTTGAGACTTTACATTATTTACAAAACTGTACCAAAAATTGGGTTATATTAACCCCAAACTAACCCAGGGGACCCCATCCCAACATGTACCAGTCTTTGTGTTGATCATCCTTGATCTTCATATTAGACTATCAGATCAAGCATTTTAGCCTCTGATTGAAATCCCACGAGGAATCATTTACCTTTTGTTGTATCTCCTTAAACTCTGTTACAGGCTGCGTCTAAGACTTTGGCTTCTTAAACTCATTGTTCAATGCTTTTTGAGTCTCTGCCAACATCGCGCTAGGTCTATCTTGACATAATTTAATATATCAAGTCAACGCCCTATCTTGCAACGATGTGACTAGCTGTGCTTTCTTTATATTATCATTTGTAATCTACTGCGTTATCCATACAACATCTGTGACAAACCATAATTGTTCAAGGTCTTCACTTCCCACCCCTTTGAAGATCAGCATCTTCATTGCATTCACCATGTTGAATGGTTGATGCGGAGGTGGAGGTGGAGGTGAAGGTGTAGGTGTATGCGTCAGAGGTGGAGGTGAAGGTGTAGGTTTATGTGTCAGAGGTGGAGGTTGAGGTGGAGGTGGAGGTGAAGGTGTAGGTGTATGGGTTAGAGGTGGAGGTGGAGTTGGAAGTGGAGGTGAAGGTGTAGGTGTATGCGTCAAAGGTGGAGGTGGAGGTGGAGTAGATGGGTGAGGTGTCCTCGAGATACCCTAACTTACTATCTACAACGCGCTTCGCAGTGTACTCAAAATAGTTCCTTTATCGTCGCTGGAAGAGGATCCTAACAATGAACTATATTCAGAGCCTGATTCTCTGTTACTTCTTAAGGGTTTTCCGTTTCGCATAGTCCCAAAAATCAATGTAATGGCATAACCCTGTTTTCACACAAAAACATCTTAATCCAAGTTTTCAGAGATTTTAAATACTTACCTCACGGTCCCTTGAAGAGCATGCGCTCTGCTTCGTTATAGCTAATGATCATATCAATCACGAGCTCAATGAAAAATCCTCCTAAGATAGAATCAATCCAATGATCAATAACCTGCACGATGTTATTTTTTGAAGCTTCTAGACGCTTCACTAGCTCTAAAGTCCATACAATAGGGTCATCAAGCCTCCACGTACCCTGACCTTCCGCTAATCTAGACAACCACTCGTACAATTCGCAAGGGACGAAACAGAAAAAGGCTTTGGTTTCGTCCATGTACAGGTATCTATTCAACCATTGTTCCTTAGATAACTGCGGGTTTCTGTTCTTTTGAACTGCAAATGCGTGCAACTTTTGATCGAGCCACTTCTCGATTTATTTCTTAGTAGGGAACCACTTATTCGACATCACACATTCCTTAGATAGATCCCGATCCTTGCATTCGTTGGCTTGATAGGGCCTCACCCAGGTTCAATTTATTTATGCCAACCAAC
Organism: Pinus taeda; assembly: GCA_000404065.3. NCBI lineage: Eukaryota > Viridiplantae > Streptophyta > Pinopsida > Pinales > Pinaceae > Pinus > Pinus taeda. The sequence goes on along the minus strand of APFE031477774.1, from coordinate 49,273 downwards.
AAAACCCTAACTGCTGGCCCTTTCGGCAACAACCTGCATACAGTAGGTTGTAGTCTCACCCAAAGAAGTATTTTGGGATGCTAGAACCAGGTTTCTACATCCAGAGGCCTATGTGATGGTTTCCTGAAGTCCCTATGGTTTAGCTCTACCTTTGTGCAGCTCTAATCCTTCTGGACAAATAGCTACTACAAATCTATCTACATGACTTCCGGATCTTCCCGAAGGTACTTAAGTGTACAGATCTACCAATTTTGCATAGTAAACAAGCATTAATTCATACAAAATATACCATAGAGCGAAGATACATTAAATTAACAAAAATAAATAATAAGACACAGATGCATCAATTTCAGCCCAAAACAATCTTTATTAAGTGTAAGCATTCACTTATAAACTTATTTTCCCTGTGCACTCAATTGTAGGGGCCCACGCACTTAGCCTGCAGACTTACCAAGGTCTCCGCACACTCAGCTGCAGGAGCCTTCCCCTTTTGCCTAAGTATAGGAAATACACTTTTCCTGCCTTAGCACCTTGCCCTTACAATGATTCTTTTCTATTTGATCTCCTCTTAGACTCCCTATGAATCAACTATATATAGCATTTTGTTTACAATACCATGGCCTACGGACCATGGGAGGGTCTCAAAACAACTCTATAACCTACCCAACTAAGGGACTAAAGCCACTTTGACTTCTACTAGCTTCACGCTCTGCTTCCACATTTTGTGGAGACTTTACATTCGCTACAAAAAGATATTACAAAATTTGCTCAAAATTGACTCCAAACTTGACCTAACTGACCCTAGGGATCCATTCCCAACAATGCCCGATGCCCTAAAAAATATGAAGGATCCATAATGTTGAAAAATAACTTCATGACACTAAAAGGAGCCCCACAAGCATATGATAGTCCCATGATCTCCACCTAGAGCAGAAAGTTGCTAGAAACAAGTCCCTAGTTAAGAGGGAGCTTAGGTACATTCCTTTTATAGGAATGGATAAATTCATTTATAGGAATGGGTATATCCTCCCTAGTAGAGAGGGAGATAAAGACACATCATCATTGTCTTCACTTTGGCAAGAAATAATGGAGGATTGGGTAAGCATCTAACATCCAATACTCTTTGAGGATGAGGTAGGGCATCCAAGATAAGAATAGTCAAAGAAGGTCGATATTCTTTAAGGACTGGGAATCCAATATAAGAAAAGTCCTGGAAGGATATACTCTGTGAACACCCAGGTGGGGTAATTACCTTGAGAGACAATGATGATGGTGTCTATAAGTCATTGGTATCACCACCATTGTTCTATGATCTTGTTGAGAGATAGATCTATTAGGCAAGGCCTTGATATGTGACAACGTTGGATGCTATTATGCTAAATAGATGGGTTACCAATCCAACTCTTATTAGAATTATTCAGATTGAGAATGTCCAAGTACCTTGTATGGATTATGAATACCTCCCTAGTTAAGAGGGGATGTTGAAATATGTAACTAGGTTTGGTCTTTATAATGACATATGTAATCATGATTTTTATGTATCTAATGAAAAGAGAAAAGTAAATTTATTATTGTTATCCTTGAGGCATGGGTTTCATGCTCAAGGGAAATTTATTTTTAGTTCAAACACCCATTGAGTGCTTCTAGGGCTTGTCATTGAGTATGCAAGTCAATTGAGTCATTGTCATGTATGAAATAACCTTTTGGGCATGTTACATATTGTAAAGAAATTTTATTTGAGTCAAAAGACCCTCCAAGACCTCATCATTTGTGCAAACATCAAGTTGACCTAAAGATAGAAATTCGTACCCCTCAAAAGCCTATAAATAAGAAGGAACTTGACCTCATTTGGACACACTCTAAAACAAGTTTTATCTCCTCAAGAAAGTAGCTAGAAAAAGTACGAAGAAGAAGAAGACGAACGAGATCAAATTTTTGGTCCTCTCTCTCTCTCTCTCTCTCTCTCTCTCTTGTGTTAGAGTTTCTATCGTTAGTGGGCAAGATGAAATTTTGAAGCAGCGTCGAAGTTGTGAAGTTGCATCGAAGTTGTGAAACTGCATCAAAATTGTAGAGTTGTATAGAAGTTGTGAAGATGCATTGAAGCTATGAAGTTGCAACTAGGTAGAAGATGTGAAAGGGAATAGTTGTTGGGAAAATAATCTACTGGAAGTTGAAATCGTAGAAGTTATTAGAAGCAAGGTTTGACTTCGTCTTGGATAGCCTTGGTCAAGGGTCATAGGCCTTAGAATTCGTCCATTGAAGGTATATAATAAGAGAATAATTCTTGTGGGTTTTGCTCTCAGTTGGAGAGGTTTTGGCCCTGTCTGATCTCCTACATCTTGTTTACTTTGTCTTATTGTTATTTATGGTTTGGTAGTTTTTTGATGAAGAAAATTACTAATAACAAACAAGTGAAAGAAGAATCTAATTAAGTGAAGTAAAAATACACCACAAACAGTTATCAAAAGAAAAGAATCACCTACACTTGCTACCCCTAGATTTCTCAACACAACAACATAGAATACTTACAAAAATAAGCATGAACCAATCCTTTATTATTCAAAAATGATGCCTTGAGAGCAAGATACTGTCTCGATAAGAAAATAATCCATAAAAGATCACATCTCCATAATAATCAAGTTCATTTCGACTTGATCAAAATCTCTCAAAGAGGTCAAATTGATCCACAAGTGATGCTCAAAAATACGAATGAAGTGACCACTATTTATATAAGTTCTACCTCAACAAATTTATGACTAATGAATCCCCTACATCAATTTTAACATAAAATAACCTTGGAATTACAAGCCAACCCATTAGATAAATGACAAAATATACCATAAATGCCCACAGGTGTGAGTTATAACCTCCAAAAGTGTTGATGTCATGACATTTTAGGGCTCCAAATGCAATGTCAAGGTGTGATGAGGTTTGGAAATATGTCATAGTGCTAGTACCATCCCAAATTTGAGGAATTTTCCTCATATCCAACTCAAATCTTGCTTTTGGGTCCCAAGTTTAGCTAGGGTGTCATCATGTTAGCTCCATGGATCTTTAACTATCAAAATAGGCCCTCCTTTTTCTAACATTATGGTTTCTGCATATGCAATAAGCCCTCATGCACAATTCAATAGGATACCATCCTCATCTGGTCTTTGAATCAATTTCTTCCCATCATGTTGTGTTAAGACCATCACGGGGGCTTGCTAGGTCCAATGGTGTTATCATGAAGAATCCTCAATGCTAGGTTAAAGTAGAGAAACGTCCTAGGTCTTGAGGGTGCTATGGGATATGTAACATCTACTCAAGTCATCATGAGGCCCAACTCTCTCAATGTCACATATGTGGAGTCATATATCTCTCTAAAGTGGCCTATTTACTTATGGACCACCTAAAAAATCAACATGAACTCAAGTGAAAGCAACCATCCATCAAATACAAAGATCATATATGCATCTAAGTGGGCCAAACATGAATATTTTAGAATATTAATACTTCAAACAAGGGTCACCCTCTGATATCTAACTAGATCAAGTCCCATAAAGGTGTTCCCTACCTTGATAGGGGTGGCTAATGGTCAACCCGTTTAGGTGATTCCAACCCTCAAAGGAAAGTGACAATTCCAAGGACAACCCCTCAATCAATAGGTGTTACTATAACTATGTGATAATGGAGGGGGAAAGGCTTCATGGCCAAGTTTCATGGTGAAGGGGACCACCTGATGGGGATTCCACATCTTGAGTGTATGAATGTAAAGGAGGGAGAAATTGTGGAGGTACAAGTTACCCTGCTCGGCCTACTTATTTCACCCTTCTTGTGTGCCTTTTAAATATTCTTGATAATTATTTTTATTACCACATATAGCTCAAGGGTAAGAATATTTATTTTTATGATGTAGCATTTTTATTACCCCTTAATATGAGATAGTTTACTGCTCATCAAGGTTGGGACATGCAAGGGTTCCTTTTGTTGTAAAGGAGCATCATGTGCTCATGAATGGGGTTGATAGCGAATGGGGAGGGTAGAGCTCATGCTAGGATTTTTCCCATGTGATAACTTATGTCCTTACCATCTCTTGCATATTGATTTGTTTATTTATTTTGACATTGTGGCCATGAAATGACTTTTCATTCTTTTAGCTACATCCTTTACGCCAATGTTTTTTGGCTCTAATCGAGGAATGTGGACATGAGGGAGCCAAATCCCAAAGAACCAAAGATGACTTATACCTGATGAATGGATGTGGTATATGGGGCTTATAATGTGTGATGGAAAGTGTCGAGTATGGTATAAGGATAATGAACACACTTTCTCAATACAGGTTTTCCAGGTAGTGCCCTCCTATAATCCTAAGGCCTCAAGGAAGGTCCACTAGATTAGGTCCTAATATTAACACCCCTAGTATGGTGATAGAATAAATTTATAGTTAAGATCAATCAATCTTCCAGATCACCCCTTTATCCATGCTAAATGTCGAAAGCAAACAAGTATAAGATCTCGATTGAGAAAATGTCAAAGTACCTTTTGAATGGTAGCCCACCATCATCCAAGTGGAAAACTTAAATGGTGAGAGGCATATGGCAGATGAAAATGGTGGAGGAACATGGCATATCATTGAAAAATAGTGGTTGTCAAGGACTGTTGGATGGTTGGTTATCTGACTGGTTGTCAAATGTAGGAGAAACAATTTTCTCCTATGGGGTTACCCTATGGTTGGTGGGTAACATCTGGCTCTAACTCGGGGACATGTGCTCACCCTAGACCACATGATCCATATTATTGAATGGGGAGTTCATGAGAGCTCCAACAATACCTAGGCTCAGATACCTTTATCATCCGTATCCAAGTCAACTTGTTTGTGTTTGGAAATGTAACTTGTTTCGATCTTCATAATTGTCATTTTATCTCAAGTCATGATTTAATTCTTATAACGAAAAAGAGAAAAAGGAAAATATTATTGAAACACGGGTTTCATGTTTGGGTCAATGGTTAAATATGTCAAGTGTGTGCCTATAGGATTTATCATGAGCAAGTCAATATCATTTGTAAGACCCACGTGGGTAATGTGTCATGCAATTTTGTCTAAAAGAAGTAATTTAAGCCTCTAGCTCCAAGTAAAACTTTAGATGTACTTCAAGTTAGCCTATGGAAGCTCTTCAAGTCAGTTTAAATACATAATTCAATCTACATGTCAACCTAGATTCTATTCAGTTTGGACTCATAACCAACCTATTCAAGTCTTGGAAAAGCATATCTTTGTGTGTATGTGTGTGCGTGTGCGTGTGCGTATGAATGTGCGTGTGCGTGTGCGTGTGCGTGTACGTGTGCGTGTGCGTGTGTGTGTATGTGTGTGTGGTAGTTTCTTGATGAAAAATACTTAAAACTAATTAATAAGTAAACATCAAAATTCACAAGTAATTATCAAGTTAAGTAAAATCAATATTGATCTTCTATCACTTTGATTTTCCAACATGGTATTAGAGCTCATTAAAATGAGAGACACCTCATCTAGAGGGAAAAAAGAAGATCATCAGTTTTGCAGTCACTTTTTTGAACTTATTTGAAGGCACCTCTTAATAAGTAGTGCACCTCCAAGTCTATATGCTCAATCCAATGGCTTATTCGTGTAGTGAAATTAATAATTTAGAAGGAACATCTAACTAGAAGGCATGGAAAAAGAGAATTGACTTATCCTTTAGAGAGAATGATTCCATGAAGTATGTTCTTGGAAAGGTCCATGTTCCAGATAGAGAGGATGAAGAAGAATTTGAAAAATGTGAAAAATGGCATGTCAAAGCTCAAAGAATTCTATTTGAATCTATCAAAGACCCTCTCATTACTTTTGTAACAGAACTCTCTACATATAAACAAGTCTATGATACCTGGGTGAAATTATACTTTGTCAACACAAACAAGGAATCAACTATATCAATAAAAAATGAAAGATCAAGACACTATAGCGTCCTTTTTCATGAAGTTATAAAAAATCAGAGATCGACTCCTTGAAACTTGTGAGAAAAATATCTAATTCATAATTAATCACAACAGCAATCAAATCTTTACCTAAAGAGTGGGATGTTTTTTCAAGTAACATATGTGCAAGGAAAGATCCTCCATCATTTCAAGAATTGTGGTCTCAATGCTCAATAGAAGAACCCAGAATAAAGGCTAGAAGTAATGATCATCCTGACAATGAAACTTCTCAAGCCTATTCAATGAACTCAAGGAATAATTTTGTTAATAAAAAGAGGAACAAAATAGGGACATGTCCAAAATCTGGTGCGTTGGCTTTCATGAATATGGACATTATAAATCAGATTTTCCTAAGAACCCAAAGAACAATAAAACGAAGGAAAATTTTGAAGCTTTAACAACTGAAGTTGAATAACCCTCAAAGAAGTAGAAGGAATATGTCAAGGGCCTCCTCTATTAAGAATGATGACTAGTGATTCATACATAAAAGTTTATAAAATGGTCCTGCATGATGACACGTATAAAAAAAATCTCTCTCTCATCAGAATTAGTAAAAAGAAGAAGTAGAGCACCTTGATTTGGCATTGAAGAATCATGGAAGTAACACTACCTTGGATTCAGATGAAAATCTTTGCAACAGCTTCCATAATCATGGTTGACTAAGGTATGTACATTTGTTGAATAAAAAATATGTTTGTGTTAATGTTTTCTATGTATGCCTTGTTCATAGCGTTTGTAGACCTCATCTTTGGAATCTAGGGATTAAAAAACCCTATATGATACTTGAAGTAGAAAACCATTGTCAAATGAAAAAACCCTAATTCTATTTTGATAGAAATCCTATCACTTGACTTCTACTGTTTTTAGTCTTCATCTTGTTGAAATTAATTTATTTTGTAAAAACCCTTGTTAGTATTTGGAAACCCTTGTCAAGAGATAAACCTTGATATGTTTTTTCCCTAATAGAAACCCTAGCATTTGATTTTTAGGGTTTGTAGGTAGTCTAGAGTGAATGGAAAACTCCTAGAAAGAGTAGATTTTGATTTGAGGTTCAAACCCTAGGGTTGATGTTTTATCAAGAGACTTAAGCTTTAGATCTGAAAACATTAGGAGTTCTCCCTCTCTAAGATTCCATGGAATTCCTAGATTGTCAAAACCATAATCATGTTATTGTACTTGTATATTTTTCTTGGTTGTACTTATAGGTCAATGTTTAAGGTACATAATTAAGGAAGACAAATGAGAAAGATATGTTAATCTTATGCCACAGAGAGCAGATGAATGGAGGTAATGGTAACTTGGTAATAAAGTTGGATCCTTGGGCACCTTGATAAAGGTACACTCATATGGATATTAACCATGAGGATGTTTATGTATTGTTAAAGAAGATTGTCATGGTGAGGTAAGTTTGATGTTAATGTCTATTATTGGTTATCTTGTTAACATGTTTTTTCTACCTAGAAGGATGTTGCAGGTATACATGATGATAGTTGAGGCAAGTTCAATTGTGTGGACATTCAGGAAAATATCAACATTTGGTAACTAACATCATGAATATCAAGATGTTCGCATCTTTGGGTTAAAGGGTAGCAGTGTAAGAATATAACTTGAAGGCCTAGAAGGAAGATCACTTTTAGGAGGAAGCTATGGGAAACTTGAAGTTTGGGAAGGTCCAATAAAAAACCTTCATTTATAAAAACAAGATGAAAGTGATGTGCAAGATAGATGACCTAAAACATTCATGAGAATATGGCTCCATGATCCATGGAAAGAAGCAAGCTCTGTACAGTGAAATGCAAAGGAAAGAGGGAGAAATGCAAACTATAAAGAAATTATAGATGGTACAAAAGATAAGAAGGAAGACGTGTGGCTCTAATGTCGAGAATCTCCTCTAGGTTTGAGATGAAGTATGGTTGGACAATATTTCTCCCTGTTTCATGTACTGGACTAGGACTAACAACCGTATATCTAGTGCATGCATCACGGATTGGAAGAATGATTACTTGTTTGGCTCTCCTTTTGTTAAGTACTATGATGGATTAGGATTGTTTTCCTAATTCAAGTACATGGGCATGGATAAGGAGAATGTTGGGTTGGATAAGCATCTTCGACAAACATTCTTAGAGCCATGTAATGTGATGGATCAGGATGAAGATCATAAGTCACATGGATTTGGATAAGAATGATTCGGTGGTAGGATTACTTTGGGTATTCTAGGTGGATTATGTACCATGATGAGGAAGTTTGTTGTCCTATGGAATGACTCCCAACTTTGTGCTATGATCTTGTGAGAGATAGAGTGTACTTCTCAAGGCCTTGGATAACGTGATAATGTTGGCTATGATGAGTGATGCTTATCAATATATATCTCTTCCTATAAGAACATTTCAAATGGAGTATTGTCTTGCTATCAGTTGGAAAATTATGAATACCTCCCTAATGAAGAGGGAGTGTTTGGAAATGTAACTAGTTTCAGTCTTCATAATTGTCATTTTATCTCATGTAATGATGTAATTATTATAAAGAAAAATAAAAATATTATTGAAGCATGTGTTTCATGCTTGGGTCATTGGTTAAATAGGTCAAGGCATCCATTGCATGCATGTTGGATTTATCATGAAGATGTCAATATCATTTGTAAGACCCACTTGGGTAATGTGTCATGCAATTTTTTCTAAAAGAATTCATTTAAGCCTCTAGCTACAAGTCAAGCTTTAGATATTGTAGTTCAAGTCGGCCTATGGAAGCTCTCCAAGTCATCGTAAATACTACTATAAGTCAATCTACATGTCAGCCTATATCCTATTCAGGTCGGCCTCATAACTTTACTCTTGGAATCATAACTAGCCTATTTTACTCTTGGAAAGGGAAGTAAGAGAGAGAGAGAGAGGGAAGTAAGAGAGAGAGATCCTATTCAGGTTGGCCTCATAACTTGACTCTTGGAATCATAACTAGCCTATTTTACTCTTGGAAAGGGAAGTAAGAGAGAGAGAGAGGGGGAAGTATAGAGAGAGAGAGAGGGAGAGAAGAGGGAGAGAGAGAGGAGAGAGAGAGAGAGAGAGAGAGAGAGAGAGAGAGAGAGAGAGAGAGAGATACTCACGTCGGCCTCATAACTAGCCTATTTGACTCTTGAAAGGGAAGTATATATATATATATATATATTATATATATATTATATATATATATATATATATAGAGAGAGAGAGAGAGAGAGAGAAGAGAGAGAGAGAGGACTCGCATTATCTTGTAGAGAGGGAGAGAGAGAATACTCACATTATCTTGTACACATATCTATAGCTCGAAAAAGAAGAAGATAATAAGAAGACAAGGCATAGAACAATAATAAGACCAAATAACATAAAAGTTTTCTTCCAACCGAATGTAAAAAGGAACTTTGCTAAGTCAGTCTCAAAGCAAAGTTGCAGGCAGTTCAAAGACACTTGAAGTTGTAATAAATTTAGAGACACTTGAAAATTACAAGAAATTCAAAGGTTTGAATATCATAGGATGCATAGTGGTTCGAGGTTACATTAAGATTATAGGATCTGAGAAGCTCAAAATTGCAGTGACGTACAAAAAGTTTAGAACTGTAGTGAGGTCAAAAAATTACAATGGAAGGAGGTGGCATTCTAATTTGGAAGGACTCTTGAATAAGTGTTGACTTGTATCTAGAAGGCTTGACTTGGTCATTTCGTCTTGGAATTCTCCTTTTAAGCTAATAATAATAATTTCTTGAGCTTTTTCCCTTGTTGGAGGGGTTTTCTCTAGCGTGGAGCATATATTTGGTGTCTCTTGTCTCTTATCTTTACATTTTTGGTAATTTATTGATGAAAGAGAACTAAAAATTATTAATAAGAAAACATCAAACTTCACAAGTAATTATCAAGTTAAGGAAAATCAATATTGATCTTCTATCACTTTGATTTTCCAACAGTTTGGGAGAATGTGCACTGGGTGTAGGTTATCACCCTTGTTTTTCATGATGATAAAAATCTATAAAGAAAGTAAAATCTATGTAGATGTAAATTAATCTATAATGAAACACAACAATATGACAATGTAGGATGTTAGAATGCTCACGTAATATGCAATGCAACAAACTAAGATGCATAATTAAACCTAGTTTCCATTAAACAAAGTAAGGTGGCCCCATCTCATATGTGAAGGTAAGAGTTCATTATCAAGTTTAGCAATATAGAAGTAACCAACACCTACTTTTCCATGGATCCTAACGGGGATTGGGTCCTTTTCAATTAAAACAAGATCAACTACTTGGTATTCTCTTGTTGATTTTTGGACCCACTGTCTCTTGACAATTGACTGCCTCTTGTTAGGTATTTTGCTAAGACAAACATATTGAGAAGGGGAAGGCTTACTCAACTTTGGGGATCCTTTGGAATGATATTGAATCGTACCCTTGTGATTCTTAGTGATCTTGGCCTTTTCAATGGGTTTAGGGAATGGGAGTGATGTGAAAATTCCAAAACTGGAATCCTATTGCAGCAACTGGAATTTATTTTTCTAATTGCTAATTATTTTAACAATTTATCTCCTATGATAAAAATAAAATAAAAAAAATCACACTGCAACCTTAAAAAATAAAATATTGTAGAAATAATAGCGTTGGAACCTGAGAAAATACTAGTACACACACAATAAAAATGAGACCATTATTTTTGGATAAATTTCCCCGGAAAAACCTAACTTGGGAAAACCCGTGCAACAGTGAATGTTTTTATTATTATGCAAGAGTGAAAATATGAGTATAATGTCGATGCCTGAAACTGGAAATCCACAGCAAGAAAATCTGGGCAAAATTATTGAAGGGAATTACCCTTCCTCCATAAGAAATTCTGACATAACTTCGCTTCAAAAAACCGGTCGTCCAAACCCTAGTGTGAGCCTTTATGCACTACCTTTGTACTGTCTCCCACACATGTGGCTTGAATATGTCGATGATGAAGTCTTTTTTCCTATCTCTTCTAAGGAAATTGACTCTTTGGCTCTCTAGAAGACTTTCCTAGCCTCTGGAATTGAGAACAAATTTTTCCTCAGCTAAATCGAACTGCCTTTATGAAGCAATTGTGCATTCCCCTGTGCTACCTCACTAGGAATAAATTGGCCCTCTTTCCGTCAGCTCTCTAAATCTATATAACTTCCTCTTTATCACTATCCCTGCCCCTCACTATATTTTCTTCTTCACTGAAGCTCGAACTCTCCAGCAACTCACTGCTGCTACTCTAGAAAATTGAATTCTCCAAGTGACTCTAGTGTATTCTCCATCACCACATCGATCTCCTCCTATAATCCACTATTGGAACACCGACAACCAATATTATAACTTAATCAATGGCCAGGATCATCTTTGGATCGATTCGATTGATTTTATAGACTATTCTCAGCTTATCTCAATTAATACTTATTAATTAACCATATTCACTAAGTTTAGACTTAGGAAATATTTAAAAATCGACTAATAAAATAATTGATAGATTTCTAGGTGGAATTTTCATAAATGATTTTTGGGTTTTTGAGGTCTCATGTATTCTAGGCTCTCCACCAAGTTTCGTGGCTAGAACAGATCCGCTGCTACAAAAAATAACACTCCCTCTTAGCGAGGATTGTGTTCTCTCTAGTGCTGCATAACACCCTGTCTCTGTATCACTTCATGTCATGTTGTTGATGTCTAGCTACTTATTCCCACCAACCACTGCACAAATTTTCTATTGCATCTGTGCTTCTACTGACATTTCCAAACTATTGCCAACTTTTCATCTGCACTACAACTCCCTCTCCTTTGTTGTTGTTACAACTACAACCAATGCAACTAAGAAGAATCCTAAATACTGAGTCAATTGTGTTTAGTATGATGCATTTGTCTCCCGAGTCTTTGATTGCTACTAGAATTTTCATTGTCACTAAATAATCTGTGTTCCTGCCAGCTCAACACTTCGCCACCTGCTCTGCTATCAACACTGCACTGCTATCCTCAGTCTCTGACTGATACTATTATGCAACTATCACTTTGGTACTGACTGCATCAATTGCCATTGATTCATCCTTCTACTGAATATTGTGGGTTCCCATAGCAAGGTAATGATCCATGAGGTGGACTCCTCAAGGACCCTGCCCAATCTTTGTAGCTCTTTAGGGCTACAACTCCAAGTCACCCCACCTTACTCCTAGAGGTATGGCTTCCAACATTGCGGAGTCTTCCTCCAACCTGGAGGAAAGCCTATCTATCTCGTCTGACGCTGCCTATTAATCCTACTTCTTCGACTTGTTCTTCTTCCTGAGATGACACTACCTGTTGTAGTGACCGAGCTCACCACACCTTAAGAACTTGACCTTTGATAGGTCCTTATTCTTCCTTATTCTCTCCCCTTTCCCTTGACTAGGACCCTTAGATGCAAGGGTTGCATTCTCCTCCTCCTTCACCACCTTTTTTCCACTACTACTATTGCAACTGATGGAGCTCTTTAACAAAGCTCATCTCAACTCCTCCTGCTATAAATCCACCCACATTTTGTCCAATCCTGGTAGTGTGTCTTTGCCCAATACACTTTGGACGAAGACCTTCCAATCCTCAGAGACACTATTGAGAGCTAATCGCACTAGCTCTGGAGGTTGATGTGTTGCCCCAACAACTAACAATTGGTCTCAAACCACCTGAATCCTATTTAGGAAGGGATATTTCCTTCCCCCTTCTACATCCTAATGCATCTCAGCTTCTCCTCTAGGAACATCTTCTGCTACTCGGAAGTATCCGGGTAGCGTGGAGAGAGAATCCACATTTCTTTGGTCATTCCTTTTTCTAAAACATGTGATACTATATAATCCTGGATTCCATCCAGGAACAACCGCTTCACCCGCATCATCTCCTTCTAGTATTCCTTGAGCTAATCTAGATTTTGAGGAGCTTCCACTACATTATCAATGTAGGCTCTCAGGCCATATTCATCTAGAGGGAAGGACATCCTAGCCTTCCAGATGACATAGTTGGATGAACCATCCAACCTATCCTGATATTTAATCCCTGCTATGGACATCTCTGATCAAGTCGAAAACTCCCTCTTTCCCTGTGCTTGACTATTTCTATGTTATTCAGACTCCCTCCTAGAATGTGTGGCTTTTCTAGATGTTATTGGAAATATGCAACTGAAAATTCGAACTTCCGAAATTAGAAGCTCTCTAAGATCAATTTTCCCTCAATTGTGTGTGATTTTCTCTTCCACTCGACACAATTTCTGCTTCTGCAAACTGCAGCAAAACCCTCTGCATCCAACCAAGGAATTTTCTTAGCAAAAATTGTTGAAATAAGGAATTACTGAGAGGGGGGTGAATCAGTAATTAAGAAAATCTTTTCCTTTTTCTTATTATGCTTTTATTCCCTTCTTATATTATTTTACTTGTGAGAGCATTAATTCACAAAAACAGTGAGGTAACAATATTTCAGACACACAAGTTCAAACAATAATCACATGAGCAAGATATATTTGATACAGTATGTTTCATGTGGAAACCCAGAGGGAAAAAACCACCAATTTTGTTGTTTGTTCATGATGTAAATTAAGCACCTACTTGATTACATCTTTTTGTTTGTGAGCACCCACTCGCAAGAGGCATCGACCCCATTTGGTTAGCAAGCACCAACTTGCCAAGAGGCACCAACCTGCTCTTGCCACTGCTCTACTATTTCATACAATTTTCAAACTGAAAATAGAGGCATACACTTATACAAGTAAAATACCAACAATGGATGTTTACAGGTTTGACTTCTGCATTCTTCCTTTTGTGCTCACTTGCAGTGGGTCTCCTCTCGCTGCTCATAGTAACACTTCCTCTGCACTCTACCTTCTCTATCAAGGGCTCTACACTGACTACTCTTCAATACTACACTTGCAATTTCCACACATCCCTCACACTGCTCTTGTTGTTGTATTACACATGTTGCTTCAACCTCCCCGGTTCAATGATTTATCTCACAACACTGCACACACATACATATGCTCACCTCCCCATATTTTCCATTCATGATAATGTTTTTGTTCCACTGAAGAAATTTGCACAAGCGAGTCTCTCCTCTCTATCCTTTAGTTGTGAATATGTACTTAGGCATGGCTTCACTTGTCACTCTTGCGTCTTCTGATAGTTTCTTGTCAAGGCGCCCAAAATAGATATGGACCTTACATTTCTTCATAGTCTATTTGCACATAGCTATTGTGCTGAGAAATTAATTCTTAGGTGACCTACACATCTTCGAGAGCCCCAATTTCATTTATCGTTCCATAGATCTTGACAGTTCATAGAGGTGACCGTTATGTTCTTATTTATCACAACCATTCGTGCACGCAAAATAGTCGATTGCTTCCTTCATAATCTCGAATTCATCTTTGCTACAAATATTGTCCTCGATTTCTTGTTACAGAGTCTTTTGCAGGTTTAGTCCCTTTTAACTACCAACTCCTTTGTACCTGCATTCAATTTTGCAGCTACTGTTGGTGCACTAAGATGTCTTTTTATAGGCAATCTTAATTCCTACATTAATTGTCAACCCAAGGCAAGTCTTTTTATTTCAAGAGTGTCAGCACTATATATGTAGTGAATTTAGAGGTTAACTAATAACAAATTGTTGCAATTTCTAATGACTATATTTTCAAACTTAATCTAAACAATTCTGAAAGAAATTCATAACATACTTTGCAATTCTACTTAACCTATCATGAAAGCAAATGAATCTGAATACAACTATAAAGAATCACACTTGGCAATCTTAAATGGAATTGAAACTAACTCACTCAATCATTAAAGAGAACTACAACAATTGAACAACAAAGGATAATTGAATAGCAAATCCCATTGAACAACAATTGATAATTGAATAGAAAATGATAATAGGACAACAAATGATATCTGAACAGCAAATAACTATATTTCAGAAAGCGATCAATTCTATCTCTAAAATCTATGATAACATTACTTGGAATGAATCAACGATCTAATGTCGACACTAACATAACCAATCCAACCAAAATAATTACTCATATATAACACACGGCTAAATCTGAATCTCAAAAGAACAACAAAAGCAAATTGAATCAAAAATCCTCACGATAATCAAAATGATATTAACTTAACATTAACAAACAGTAAATAATGAAATAGAAAAGATTATATCATAGGCGAAGTAGTAGATCTTCTCTTGACGGGGCCCAGAGTCACCAGAAGTCTCCGCTATGAGATACTCATAATATAATTATGATTTAAACCCAGTCTTCTTCATTAAAATGAATAACAAATTTAAAGCATCACCAAAGTAACAATATTATATGTCTGAAAGAATAATTATAAACTGTGAATTTCTGAACTAGTCGTGCAGTTTGCCTTTCAGACTTATATATAACAATTAGAAAAGTAAATAGATAAAATAGAATCCTCAGGACAAGGGGATCCTAAGGATTTCGCAATACTCGATCTGATTTTTTTCATAAAATAGCATTGGTCTGCCGAGTCTTCCGTTGTCCTACCTTGCCTCCGACGATGTCTTTTTCCTTTATGAGAATTTGTTGTTCTGTCAATTGAACAACTATCGTCCAATTCATGTCTTTTGCACATAAAGATAGTAAAAATCAGTTTTTCCTGCTTACATTCATCTAATTTGTTAATGATTAATTTTACCCAACTTTAACTGTTATTTCCTCTACTTCTACCCATAAACAAAGATAATCATGTGAGGATGAGTGCTAAATAAAGCTATTACCAAGGAGAAAACATACCTTTTCCATGACCCAACATACTCCCCATCTTACCTTGTTGCATGTCCTCATGCAATTAAATGGTTTAGGTGCAGCTAGGTTAGGGAATAGGCAGGGTATACCTCCTCTTCATAAACTCTGAAGCCATTTTTCTTCTTAAGTACAACAAAACCCTAGTTTACTTCTTGATCCTTCAAGTTGTAGTCACTGTGATACTTATCTGGAGGATACCATATGATTAGGGTTCTATACTAACATCCTATCCATTCAGGCCCCATGGTTAAGACCATGTTACTATATTTATGGAAACGAGAGGAGGCAGCTTTAAAGTTCCAGTAACTAAATGGTTCTCGGTTTCTAACAATATTGCTGGAGACCTTCCACCTTTGTCTGTTTGTAGAAAAGGCTTCATCATTGATCTCTTGGAAGTACTTCTTTCCAACTTGTATAATATCTGTGTGGAATGGCCCTAATTGGCCTACAACACTAGCTCGCTTCATAAATTGCTTGTGCCTGAGAGAGAGATGTAGGGATTTTGTAGGTTCCCCCCTAACCCATAGGTTGATTTCATATTAACGCTTTACAAAAGTATTGTGAGCCTTAGCCCACTTGAGTTGGTTAGTAGTAATAGAAATAAATGCCTGGAATTAGACACCCCCTATAAAGGGGCCAGTGTTGTTGTCTCTATCATCTTCCAAAAAGAAATTGTGCATGTAAAGTTCAAAAAGGAGGCATTGTACCTGCTCGTTCTGCTCTCTGCAACACTTGACAAAGTCCGAGGTAGTTTTGATTTCCATAGACTTGCCAACCTTAACAAATTTGATTTTCAGCAGGAGGTACCTTTCCAGGAGGAATAATGAATAGTTTTTAGCAAGAACTTTGCATGACACGGTGTCTGAATAAAGAGAGCATACAGTCTCCAACTGCTCTTTAGCCTTTTGTAATTTTTCCTGTGCTTTCTCAACCTTTTTCTTCACGACCTTGTACTGAGCAAAGGTCTCATCCTCAGTAGCTATGGGTGCCTCAAACTCTTTCCTTAATTCTTGATGTATATGTAGGGGCACCACTTCCTCTTTGTGCTGAGTTAATTACTGTTGAAACTTCAATAGTTCATTCTACAGTCTCCTAATAAATGTCTCCCTCACTAAAGGAATGTAAGCAGGTGTCTCCTCTGTTGGGGCTTCATTATCTTGTGTCTCCGTAGGCTCAGTTTGGAAAGCAGCCTCAATTGCTTCTTGAATTATGCAAAAATCAATTGGGATGTTTTCTTCAACATCAGTGTGAACGGAAACGTTCACAGTAGGGTAGTCCATTTGGGTCTCCTATGAGCAAACACAGGGGTCTTCAATCTACATTTCAGTGTCTTCTACAAGACATGGCCCTGTCTAAGTTTCCTTTGAACAGACCAAAAGAATCTCAGTTTGGGTTTCAGCATCTTTTCCAGAATAATGTTTTGTCTGTGTTCCTATGGTCTCCATTTCCACTTTCACTTTTCTGGTTCTAATTGCTTCTTTTAACCACTGTCTAAGTTGCCCAATTATTCTCTTCTCTTTTCTATACTTTTTAAGCATTTTTCTAAGCCTATCCTTGTAGGACTTCTTTATTCAGAGACTTCCAACCAGTGGTGGTGAAACTGCATTTTCCTCAAGTTCATGCTTAGGTGGTATTGTGTCAGCATCAGGGAGGGTTTCAAGTGGAATTGTATCTCCTGATGGAGCTTAACCTTTTCACTCTTCTTCGTCATGAATTTTTCTCTCAGGAGACCCCAATAAATGGTGTCTCCTGACCAGTTATCATTCTCCGGGTTTTCTTTTGGGTAGGCCTCGTCCTCAGGGGTCTTAAAAAATATAGAATTGCCTGGTTGATTTTCATCTCCCAGGGTTTCATCTACAGAATTTTCTTCAGCTGGGGGGTCCACTGGACCGATATCTGTTGTCTAATTTTCTTCTCTAATGGCTTCCTCTTCATGCATCTTGGCTTCAAGGGGTTTTTCCACAGAAGGGACTGGTTCCCTTTGTTCTTCCAAGAAATCAGTAAATGACATGGTTTGATCATAACCAGGGTTGTCAGCAGAGGCAAACTGGTTGGGGTATAATTTTTTCCTTCAACATTCTCAGATTGTTCTCTTCCCTAACCAAATATCCCCATGTTTTCCAATACCTTCGCTAACTCTTCCTCGTAGTCTTGCAAAGGGGAATTTTGCGGACTTAGAGGTGGTGTGTGAGATGGCCCAAGCTCATTTGTTTGAATTGGGATATGTCACTAGGACCTCACCCACACAGAGCACCTACGTTTTGCTACGTTCAAGGGTACAAAGGAATTATTTCTTTTCAGTGTCCTTCTTGGACCCGGGGTTCTTGGCCCTTGTTGTTTTGTTGCTAGGTTTCTGGAGGTGGGGCCAAAGTACGATTTACAATATTGTCCCAAGTTAGTTGCTGTTGGGCCAGTCCGTGCATCATAATCAATTTGATCATTCCATGATGATTGATGATTGTGTGGGGGTCTTTAGCTTTCCTAACTCGACGAGCAACATCATGCAATAGGGAATTCAAATAAAACGGTAAATTAACTGAAATTTTTTGTTTTAGGATGGCTAACAATTTGAGTTGGTGGGGCTTTACCACATCTTGATGACCGTCACATGTGATGTATTGTTGCACAATGACTACCAATTCCTGCCATGGCTATCTTAACGTTGAGGGTGAATCCCTTTCCCTATTCGCACCAATTGCTCACCTAGGTCCTGGAACACTGCGAGCACAATGTGCAGAAGGACATGCATTTTTCTCCACTTTGTTCCCTCAGCTGGAAGTCCATTGACTTCGGCTATGACCGCTTCAGAGATCGTTATGTCCTTGCCTATTATTGTAGTGCTACCATTCTACAAATTCTGCAAGAATTCGATTGTTATTTCTTCGTGAAATCCCTGCAATTTATTCAAATATTGCAGCCAAACGGTGCGCTCGAGAATTGCATGAGCCTGGTCCGATACCATGAGCACTGTGGGTTCATTTCGAATAGCTCTAACTCCCATGGTTGTTGTTTTCCTATGATTGCTCACTCGTATGGACTTCTCTTGCACTTTCATAGTTTAGAACAACGAAAAAGAACGTTAAAGCAATTAACAGGAAAATGATGTTGTTTTGGGAATTAACAACATATACAATCAAGTCATTTGTCTCATCAACAATATTTGACGCAAGCTCATAATCAATCTGAATGACATCCATAATGGTCACCGTATTTTGTCCAATCAGAAATACTTTGATAATTATTACGCATACACAATCATCATGATGTCCTTTACCTAGAAATCAATTTAGTAATTATCAGTGAATTATCCATAACTGTCACACATGTTCACACACAGAACATCCCCCCTCCAATGAGAAAAGGGTATCCACGTCTGCCAAGGATGTGAAAATAAAGAGAACAAATTGGTAATTCATAAATGAAGGCAACCAATCCATAAAAGCGGCGCGATTTATGACAAAGAAATTAAAGCAATACACGTATAGAGGTAAAATGGCCAAAAAATAAAAACATATATTTAAATCATTATTTCAAAAGATTTTCACCTTAAGCGGTATTAGTAACAAACGCATAATTAGTGGTAAGTATTAATGATTGTCATAAAGTGATTGGACAAATATAAGATAATGAATAGATAACATAAGTTACCATGCATGTTGGCTGTAAGAGTGTTGTTCAAATGGGAAATTTCCTTAGAAATGAATCTATAGGTGGTAATAGAGTAGAGAGCATTTGGAAATGTAAGATACTACTCCAATACCACAAGTAGAGCCACTGCTGCCAGCAACCGTTCATAGCATTGACAGGGTTGCTTTTTAACCTCACAAATGAGCCAGATTCCTCCTTTTAACATGTAGATAATTCTTTCTTTTCTTTTCATAAAGATACCACTATGCTAGCATGGTGACCAAATAATCATAGTGACATTCACTAGGATATATCAAAGTGACCAGGTTGACTCGTGATGAGACCTCCTATCCTTCTGACAGTTTTAATTATCAAGAAGGTCATTACCTTGGTTTGGTGGCCAGCCTGGAATGTCACCTGTTGCATCCTTATGATAATGGTAGGTTGAATCATGATGAGAGACATATCCTCTTTTTGTTGTATTTTCATATTTCATTATTTTCATATTTTGATGCTTTTATTGTAAAAATATGGAAGCTCATTTACTCCTTAAGAGTCATGGATGGTGTAACTAAGAAACATGCCAATGAAAGTTTATACTTTTACCCCCATCTCATCATATTAAAGGAATTTATCCATTTGAAAGTGTGAAAAATAAGCTAGCATGGTTTTAAAATAATGAATCATTTTACGATGTGTCCAAAGAAAAGATGTTCAGCCAGTCATTATAAAGATGCACCATATCAGCAGTTGAATAAAGATAACCATCAAAAGGCGTTATAGGTCATAATCGTATTGTCATTAATGTTTTTTATTTATGTTAGGCACAAATCCACTCAGATGGTTTTTATCCAAAACATAAAAGAAAAACGAAAGATGGCACAGTGACCAGTAGTGAAACAGTAAAATAAATCACAGTTCTTCCTATGAAAATGCAAAAAGTGATGTTCAATTGATTGAACAACAATCATTCAATTGATTGAACATCAAAATTGAAAAGAAAACGCAAAATTTTTGTCCAATCGATTGAATAGCAATTGTTTAATTGTTTGAAAAGCAAAAATCGAAAAGAAAACAACGTGAAAGTGTTGTTCAATCAATTGGACAACAATCATTCAATTGTTTGAACAAAAAAAAAAGCAAGAGTGCTGTTCAATTGATTGAAAATCAATCTTTCAATTGTTTGAACAACAAAATAAAAAAACATGAAAGTGTTTTTCAATCGATTGAAAATCAATCTTTCAATTGTTTGAACAACAAAATAAAAAAACATGAAAGTGTTTTTCAATCGATTGAACAACAATCGTTCAATAATTTGAACAACAAATATCAAAAAGGAAATGCAAAAGTGATGTTAAATTGATTAAAAAGCAAAAATTGAAAAGAAAACAATGCGAAAGTGCTATTCAATCATTCAATCATTTGAACAGCAAAATCAAAAACACAGAAGTGTTGTCCAATCGATTGAACGACAACCATTCAATCGTTTGAAAAACAAATATTGAAAAGGAAATGCAAAAGTGTTGTTCAATCGATTGAACAATAATCGTTCAATAGCTTGAACAAGAAAAATTGAAAAGAAAACAATGCGAAAGTGTTATTCAATCATTCAATTGTTTGAACAACAAAATAAAAAATGCAAGTGTTGGTCAATCAATTGAACAAAAATTGTTCAATTGTTTGGACAACAAATAAAATAATAAAAAAAAAAAGTGTTGTTCAATCGATTGAACAACAACCATTCAATCGTTTGAACAAAAAAATTAAAAACGCGAAAGTGTTGTTCAATCGATTGAACATCAATTGTTCAATCGTTTGAACAGCCAAATTGAAAAAAGAAAAATGTAAAAGTGTTGTTCAATCGATTGAACAACAATCGTTCAATTGTTTGAACAACCAAATTGAAAAAAAAAAAAAATGTAAAAGTTTTGTTCAATCGATTGAATAACAATCATTCAATCGTTTCAACATCAAATTGAAAATGCACAAGTTTTTTTCAATCGATTGAACAACGATCGTTCAATCGTTTGAACAGCAAAATCAAAAAAGAAAAATGTGATAGTGTTGTTCAATCGATTGAACAAAAATCGTTCAATCGTTTGAACAACAAATCAAAAATGCATAAGTGTTGTTCAATCGATTGAACAACAATCGTTCAATCATTTGAAGAGAAAAAATAAAAAAGAAAACAACACGAAAGTGTTGTTCAATCGATTGAACAGCAACCGTTCAATCGTATGAACAATAAAAATGAAAAAAGATGTTATTCAATTGATTGAACAACAATCATTCAATCTATTTAATAACACTTACCGAAAACAAAAACAAAAATCTCATATTTACATGGTGATGCCTACTAAATTACAATCAATCAAAAGAAAATATACATTATTTACAATTTAAAGAAAAATCACAATTTTACAAAAGAAATGTTGTCGGGTCATCACTCTCAGCATCTAAGATTTGCATGGAGGGGTCCTCACATACCTGCTGGCAGAAAGACTCCTTGGTGAGTAGTTTGTGGTAGAGACACACCCGATGCCCATTCACCTTGAAAGAATGGTCAGCCCCATCAATGGCAGTCAAAGTGAGAGTACCATTGTTATGTACTTCTTGAATTTCATAAGGGTCGAGCCATCTTGTTTGCAACTTGCCCAGAAAATCCTAAAATCTGGAGTCATAGAGGAGTGCCCAATCCCCTCTTTGAAAAGTTTTCTTTTTTATAAGGCTGTCATGCCACTTTGCCCTTTTTTGTTGAATAATTGCAGTTCGTTGCAGAGCAAGCAGTTGAGCCTCATCTAGTTTGTTGATTTGTTGAAGCCGCTTGATTTGGGCTTCTATTAAATCCAGTCCCACTTCCTGAGCCGTACTTAGAGTCTTTATTTTGAATTCAATCAGAAAAATAGGTTCTTTGCCGAACACGAGTTGGTACGGAGAGTATCCGGTAGTATTCCTCCAAATCGTACAATAGGCCCACAAGGCCTCTGGCAGTCTAGCATCCTAGTCTCACCAATGTGTTGAGACTGTCTTGGTCATAATTTATTCAATGACCTTATTGGGGCTTTCAACCTGCCCGTTCACCTACAAGTGATACGTGGAAGCGATCTTGTGTGTAATGTGATGATTTCTGAGAGTGGATGCAATCTCGCATCCTACAAATTGCCCTCCCCCATATGTTATCACTTCTCGTAGTAAACCATACTGCATGAATAGCCCAAAGCGGAAGTTAATCATGGCTTCCTCTATAGCTCTTGGTAAATCTACTGTTTCCACCCATTTCGTCACATAATCTGTGGCAACCAGTATGTAGGCTTTCTGATTCAATGGTGGATGGAAGGGGCCAATAAATTCCAATTCCCATCGTTCGAAGGGTTCTATGACTAGTTGGGGGTGCAGTGCCATTTCATCGGATTGGTCGGGTCGGCCCATCCTTTGGTAGCTATCACAAGCTTAGGCCTTAGCATATTTAAAAATACTGGGCCAATAATAGCCCATCTATAGTACCTTATGATCTGTCCTTCGATCTGCGAAGTGTCCCCTACAGGGCTCGTCATGGCAAGCCTTCAGGATGTCATAAATCTCATCCTTGTGAATGCATCTACGTATACACATATCAGACCCTGTGTGAAAAAGATATCTGCCAATCTAAGAGAATCAGGCACTGCGCTAAACGATCTGTTTCCTTTCCCTTATTGTCAAATGCCTAGGCAACTTCCCCACTGCCAGATAATTTTCCAAATCTATGTACCATGGCATCTTGATTGCTACAGCAAACAAATGATCGTCTAGAAATTGGTCATCCACTGCCAGTGGATCATTTATCTTCGGAACTCGAGATAGAAAATCAGCAACTAGGTTTTCCTTCCCCGGACGATCTTTAATATTGATGTCAAACTCCTGCAAGAGAAATAGCCAACGAGTCACTCTACCATTTGTGATATGTTTTTTAGCTAAATACCAAATGGCAGAGTGATCAGTATACAAAAAAACTTGGTAGCCAGTTATATAATGCCTAAAAAAATTTATGGCATAAATGACAACTAAGAATTCTTTTTTTGTTATTGTATAATTGAGCTTCGTAGTAGCAAGATGTTTTCTAATATAATATATAGCATGTGGTTTTTTGTCCTCCTCCTGGCCGAGGGCAGTGCCAATCACTGCATCTGATGCGTCCATGGATATGTGAAAAGGCAGCTCCCAGTTTGGTCCTCGTAATACTACTTCCGTCGAGACTAGTTTCTTTAAACCTGTAAAAGTTGTGTCACATTTGTCAAACCACTTGAAATCAACATTTCTAGTTAAAGCATATAAAGGCACAACAATTTGTGAAATTTTTTTAATAAACCTGCAATAATAGTCTGCATATCCCAGGAAGCTATGTACCTCCCTCTGAGTACAGGGTGTAGGTAGTAAAAGAATTACCTGTATTTTTGTTGAATCTACCTATATCCTTGCTGCAGAAATATAATGTCCCAAGATTACGCCTTTGGTCATCATCATGTGACACTTGACATTGCTTAAACATAACCTAGTATCAATGCATCGTTCTAAAAAAATTTCTAATGTTTGTAGTGCTTGATCAAAGTCATCCGCATATGGAGTAAAATCATCCTATTTTCCTCAGGTCCTTCATTTATCAGGTCGAACAAAATGCTAAGTATAGCTCTTTGAAACATGGTTGGGGCATTGCATAAGCCAAATGGTAACACTTTGTAAGTGAATGTACCCTAGGGACACGTGAAGGTTATTTTGTCTTGATCTTCAAGGGTGATTTGAATCTGATTGTAGCCGCTGAAGCCGTCTAGAAAGGAAAAGAATTGCTTCCCTGCCAAAGTATCAAGGTCCTAATCAATAAAGGGAAGAGGGAAGTGATCTTTCTGTGTTGCCTTGTTCAATTCCTGGTAATCCACATAGATACGCCACTTCCCATTTTTCTTGGGGATGACCACCAATGGAGAAACCCATTTTCTATCCGAAATAGGATAAATGAAATTTACATCTAGCAACTTTTGTAACTCCTCTTTCACAATGTCCTTGAGATGCGGATTCAATCTCCACTGAGGTTGTCGGATAGAACGAGAATCCTTTTTGGTATAGATGTGATGTGTACACAATTGTGGTTCTATCCCCTTCATGTCA
The DNA here is from genome assembly GCA_000404065.3 of Pinus taeda. Taxonomy (NCBI): domain Eukaryota; kingdom Viridiplantae; phylum Streptophyta; class Pinopsida; order Pinales; family Pinaceae; genus Pinus; species Pinus taeda. Next base: position 24,746 of record APFE031477774.1, on the reverse strand, counting down.
AGATAATCCCAGGCAAAAGCCCCTTTATATTTTTGTAGGACCTGAATGAGATTTTGTTGTTGATCATTGTCTAGGCTATCATTAATGTTTAAAACTTTGTCTGGTTTAATTTCCATAGGCTTGTTGTTATGAAAATAAGTGGTCTGGATGTGCTGATCATCGGTATCCTTCAAGGGATCTTCCAAGGCGTCATTATCCAGAATTTATTTTAGCATTTGACACTTTACATTGCTCACATTATCTGGCTGATTGATCAAGTTGTTGATGATGTCATCTTTAGTTTGATCTTTGAATTCAAGTGCCTCTGCTACTGTGAGTGATGAATGGATGCTTTCTTCCAGGTATGCTGGTGGTTGTTTACATATTTTTACAATGGGTAGACTTGGTTTGGCAGGGGGATATAAAACAAGATTTTTTATAGCATCCCCCTTTGCAATAATCATCTTGCCCTCTTGACAACCTATATATGTATCATTTGTCGCCAACCAAGGTCTGCCCAGTATAAGAGGAGGCCCATCCAATAGACTCTTCAGTTTTATAACAAGAAAATCTACTAGATATTCCCATGAATCAATAAAAACCATAATATCTTGTAAATTTCCTTCTAGCCTTACCACTGAATGATTAGCAAGTTCTAGTAAGGTGGTGGTTGGTTCCAAGGCTGTAATACCAAGTGCTTGACAGGTTTTTGCTATTAAAATGTTAATGGCTGCACCCAGATCAACTAGTGTATTGGGAAAAGAGAGGCCATATATTTGAACTGTCACTATGGGATTCCCAGGATATTAACACTTTACCAGAGTTTCCCCTCCCAAGAGTAAATCAGAAAAGGCTCCTACAACATGAATGGTGGGTGAAGTTTTTTCTTTCCTCACAGGCTTCTTTACACACAACACTTTAATTGTTTTAGCATATATGGGAATGTCCTGGATAGCCTGGAGGAGCAGAATTTTTATATAAATATTTTTTAGTTCCCCTACAAGATCAAAATCTGGGTAAACAATCAACTTAGGTATCATTAACCTTTTAGGGAATGGAGGAGAAGTGACTATGAGTTCCTCGGGATCTTTATGTTGATCTGTCTCTTTTCCTTGTTTTATTTCAATATCAATTACAGGTTGTGGTATAGGTACAAGTGGTGTTTCAATCTCCATTGATGGTTGATCCCTATTTTCCTCAAGGGTGATGATACGTCTTGACCTCAATCTTAGTTCATTACATTCTTTTTGTTCAATCCCATAGTCTGAACTTTCGACAATCTGTACCAGCTGAACCGCTCTATTATTGGGATTCAGATTTAGTTGGGTTGGCAGTTGAGGGCATAGAAGAGGCTGAGGATTTTTCTATAATGGATAAGGAGCTGACAATGCAGGTTGAGCTTGAGGACCTGTCCCCATAGGAGTATTTGATATTCCCAAAGGTCGCTGCCAATTTGTAGACCAATTCGGATTTTGAGAAGTGGAGGCAGGCCACTGGGATTGATAGGGATTACCTTTCCAAACCAAAGTAAAAGGAGAATTTGGCCAGCCATTACCCAGAAAGGATTGAGTTGACACGGTGTCATAGGGAATGGTTGAGGTTTCCAATTCGAGTAAGGCAATTGGCCTTGCCATTCTGCCCCAGGGTTCTGTTGTTGATTAAACTGTGAAGAAGGAAAGAACTAGGATGCATCACGTGACATACTTGTAGGTTTGGCCTACGACTTTCGATGTTGGTTCATTAGATACATTGTCTTTGTCTCTTCTTTTGCTTCCTTGAACACTGTTTTCAGCCCTGGGAGTGATGGACATTGTTCAGTAGCATGATCCTTGGTACAGATGGCGCATGTTTGAAACATGTCTAATGGACACTCTCGTTGTTTGTGCTTCTTTCGACAGCATGGGCAAAAAAGGGCCAAGGCTTTTTCGGCTAAGGCTTGTTTTTGTTTAGCTTGTAGGATGTCCAACTGTTTTGTGAGGGTCCGGGATGTCCGTCTTGAAATCTTCCAGGAGGTTACCGATTTCCATTCGTGTTACGCCTCCACTTTGGGGTTTGTTTTCCCTGCTCATTGAATCTTGGCTCCCTGCTCCTGTGTGTGTGCTTCCTCGTGAACACTTGATACACAAGCAAACGATTTCGTCATAATATTCTTGAGAAATATCCCCTTTCCCCATTAAGTTTAGAGTTTCTATCCACTCTTCTTTCATTCCTTTAATTAAGATAGCTCTTAGGACTTCTTTTGGTAAGGTGGTGTGTGGATATCTTTGCAAGTTATAATGAAACCATTCGACGTATTCTTCTAGAGTTTCATTATTCTTTGCAACCATCTTAAAGATTTCATCTTTTAGCTCCCTAGTCTTGCAAATTCATGGTATCTTGTGAGGAAGGAAGTCTTCATATCATCCCAAGAATTAATAGTACGTCCTCCCAGACCCATGAACCATCTTAAAGCTACTCCTTTCGGAGTAGAAGGGAACAATTTTAGCTTTTAAGGGTCAGTGGTGTAGTCATACCCTTTGCAGAGGACATCAAATTCAAACCGGAAGGCATCAGGATCCTCAGTGATCATCCCATGAAAATATGGGATGCTCTACAGAGTAATAGCCTTCATGGGGGCATTAGCTACTTTGCCGACTATGGGGTATTCGAATGTCAAGATTTGACCTTGAGGTGGTTGATTCGCCATTTGGTCAAAAATGTGCCAATATCCTTCAGGGATTTTAGGGGGTGCTTTTTTAGTAAGCGGAGGATTAGTAATCAGGGTTGGCTTTGCAGCACTGCCTAGACCTGGGATCACAGGAGACCCTTGTTCTGGCAGCTAAGGTCCTGCCTTAGTGGTTCTACTAGTTTCTCCCTCTCCTTCTCTTAAGTTACACAACTTTCCCTTTTGTAGAGGATCAAAATGTAAATTTGTTGTAACCTGAAGACTCTGCTCAGATCCTCCAATTTTGCTTTGAATCTCAGTGTAAGCGCAGATGGTGAGCCTGCTGCCTAAGAGATTACAGTAGGACTTTTTCCAGATACAGCCCAGAATCCTACTGATGCTTGAGACTCTCCTTTTCTTAAACTTTTTTCTATAAAGGTCGTTCTCCCAAGGTTCACCAATCCCTTGGGTTTTGTGGATTTAGGTGGGGGGTTTTGATCTTTTTCTATCTTTCTATTCCTAGTCATTCATAATAACCTATTCCTATTTAAGCTCTAAGCTTTTGTTGAAAAGAGGGTTGGTAAGCAAGCACTTTACTTGCTAGGTACGCAAGTTCTTACCTCCAATTTTTAAAACCCAATTCTTTTTCAGAAAGATAAAAAGGAAATCACTTTGAAACACTCTCCTCGACAACGACACCAAAATGTTGGTGCAGTAAGATGTCCTTTTTACATGCAATCTTAATTCCTACATTACTTGTCAACCCAAGGCAAGTCTTTTTATTTCAAGAGTGTCAGCACTATATATGCAGTGAATTCAGAGGTTAACTAATAACAAATCATTGCAATTGCTAATGACTATCTTTCCAAACTCAGTCCGAACAATGATGAAAGAAGTAACTCTGAAATAAATTCATAACATACTTTTCAATTCTACTTAACCTATCATGAAAGCAAATGAATCTGAATACAACTTTAAAGAATCACACTCGGCAGCCTTAAATGGAATTGAACTAACTCACTCAAACATTAAAGAGAACTACAACAATTGAGCAACAAACGATAATTGAACAACAAATCCCAATTGAACAACAATTGATAATTGAACTGAAAATGATAATAGGACAACAAATGATATCTGAACAGCAAATAACTATATTTCTGAAAGCGATCAATTCTATCTCTAAAATCTATGATAACATTGCTTGGAATGAATTAGTGATCTAATGTCGGCACTAACATAACCAATCCAACCAAAAGCATTACTCATATATAACACACGGCTAAATATGAATCTCAAATGAACAACAAAATAAAATCGAATTGACAATCTTCATGATAATCAAAATGATATTAACTTAACATTAACAAACAGTAAAGAATGAAATAGAAAAGATTATAGCATAGACGAAGTAGTATATCTTCTCTTGACTGGGCCCAGAGTCACCAGAAGTCTCCGCTATGATATACTCAGAATATACTTATGATTTAAATGCAGTCTTCTTCATTAAAACGAATAACAAAGTTACATCAACACCAAAGCAACAGTATTATATGTCCAAAAGAATAATTATAAATTGTGAATTTCTCAACTAGTTGTGCAGTTTGCCTTTGGGCCTTATATATAACAATTATAAAATTAAATAGAAAAAAGTGAATCCTCAGGATCAGGGGATCCTGAGGATTTCACAATACTCGATTTGATTTTGTCATAAAATAGCATTGGTCCGCCTGGTCTTCCGTTGTCCTACCTTGCCTCTGACATTGTCTTTTTCTTTTATGAGATGTTGTTGTTTTGTCGATTGAACAACTATCATCGAATTCACATCTTCTACACATAAAGATAGTAAAAATAAGGTTTTCCTGCTTAGATTCATTTAATTTGTTACCGATTACTTTTACCCAACTTTAACTGTTATTTCCTCTACTTTTACCCATAAACAAAGATAATCATGTGAGGATGAGTGCTAAATAAAGATATTACCAAGGAGAAAAATTTGTCTTGACCCAACAGTTCTCGACTCATACATCCTTTAATTCTCTATACTTTCTTATCAGAGAAACTCCATATCGCAACTTCACAATGGTGTAGTGTTCTGATACTTATCAGTCCCGGTGTCTTTAGCTCCTCTGACGCTGAGCTCCTTGATTATTTCTCCTCCATGGGACCATGAGTTGTGACTTTCAACTTAAAATTGAGGTGTTGAGGCATTTTGTTCCTACTAGGGGCCAATCTTCCTTTTCTAATGCCTTGTGCCCTTGGTTCTTTGTGTTTACATGACCAAGAGCCAACCCAATATCAGAAGTCCCCTCCATCAAAACTTTTCAATAACCATCTATTCTAGAGTTTTGATATCTTAATTTTCCAATATGTCGAGCTTTGATATGACATCATCACTCCATGTGGAATCATTATAGAGATGATACATGTCACCTTGATCTGGCACAATAGGGCACCCAATATCGTTGAATCAACATGCCACGTAACATGTCGTACTACTACATCATGCTGATGTCAGATTACATTGTAGCTGATCGAAACTAATTTCATGTTGCCATGGGTCCTGCTGGGAGGAGAGAGAAGAGGACCCTTTAACCCTTGGATTTGCAATAAAATCCTTTGTTAATCTTATTTGGCATTACTCGGTACTTTTAATATTATTGGAACTTCTTAGTGTACCACATTTGAGAAGTTTTGATACCCCTTTATCACGGTCCTCTGACAGTCCAATACATCGATATGCTGACCTTTAATATTTCGATGCGCCAATATGCTGACCTCTGATATTTCGATGCGCTGATGACTGGTGTCCAGGTCCCCGATATGACGATGTGCCGATATTTGGAACCTCCAATACACCGATACGCTGACATGCTAACCTCTGACATTCTGATCCCCAATTATTGGTATTCAGATTGTTGATATCCCGAACCTCTGATATGTTGATATTCCTTCCTTCTTAAGGCTTCACAACCATGAACTTCAGCGGACCATATCTTTTGATCCAAGAATCCATTTCTGAACTTCCACATATCATAGGAAAACTTTTCCAGAGAACTTTGCATTGGATGGGATCTGATGTAGTATTTGAGTACATTTTCTACATATGAGATGGATGTAAATATTTCTACTCCTTGAATGTTCTTTACTTTGTGCTTGGGTAACTGAACTCTCAATCACCAGGGTAATCATTTTATGGCTTCTTCAGTAAACCTGATATTGTGATTATTCTCTACAAGAAGCCTGTAACTACCATGGAGTTCCATCTGGACCATCACTCTAATCCTCATTTTTTGGCTTCTTTATTAAGCTTACCACTGTGATGATTTTCTATAAAGCACTTCAACAACCATGGGATTCCTCCCAAACACCTAGTCATCATTTTGACCCTTGTTTGACATCAATTCCAACACTTACATAGCCACCCATTCACCGTCAGATGTCCAACAATATCCCCCTGAGGCAAGGCATCAATTCCAACACTTACAAAGCCACCCATTCAGCATAAAATGTCCAAAAAAAATATGAGTTGCAACTATTGCCTCTCACTGTTAGAATCACTCTTCTGGGCCAATCGAATTTTATGCACCCCTGTAACTGAAAATCGAACTATTGCCCCAACAATTTGGCTTTACTCTTTGAGCACTGTGTTGTCTCTAGAATTTCGGCCTTTTGCACCTCCTGAGCAGCGAAATTCTTTCTTCCACTTATGAGCTTCTCGGTTGATCACTTATGCTCTGATACTATGTGAAATTCCAAAACTGGAATCCTATTGGAGCAACTGGAATTTATTTTTCTAATTGTTAATTATTTTAACAATTTACCTGTTATGACAAATATCAAATAAATCACATTGAAACCTTCACAAATAAAATACTATGGAAATAATAGCACTAGAATCTGAGAAAATACTAGCAAAACCTAGCAAATCCCCATAAACTATTCCAATATTAAAAAAGATGCTACATAATTTGTTCTTTATTAACTATTACATAATTCCACTAATTTGTTCTTTATAAACTATTACATAATTCCACTAATTTGTTCTTTATAAACTATTCCATATATACCATGATACCAGACGATTATGAAAGGGCTAAATATCTTCCTGGATTAATTGATGTATCTGCACAGGATTGATTGATGTATGAATGCTCGTTTGGATTGGTATATTTCCACAGGCTTTAGGGCTTCCAGAGCGGGTCACACGGCAAGCAATTTCAATCTCATCTGCTTACCTCAACCCAATGGCGATGATGGCGCCTGCAAGGAGGTCTATGCTTTGCATATGGGGCAGGAAGAATTCTCAACGCTCCTTCCACACCTTGAATACCAGTGGCGACTTGCACATTAAAACACTCTGCCAGACCAACAGGCTTATGGAGGCAGTGGAGACCTTCAGCCATCTGCTTTCAGCTAAATCTAATCCCACCATCAGTACCTGCAATATTTTGTTAAGTAGCCTAGTCCGACGGAACCGACATCAATCCGCATTGCGTGTTTACAGGCTTATGGTTGAAGCAGACATTGTTCCAAATCTCATTTCTCTGAGTATTGTTATCAACTGTCACTGTGAAACAGGTAGAATGGATTATGCTTTCAAAGTGTTTGAAGGAATGGAAGCACATGGCTATATTCCAGATGTCGTAATATTCAATACCCTCATCAAAGGGCTTTGCAGGACGGGCAGGACGGAGGATGCTGTCAAACTGTTCAATCAAATGGTGAACAAACGACAGCTTCCTAATCTTTTTACATATAGCACCCTAATACATGGGCTCTGCAAGATAGGGAAAACTCACGAGGCTTTTGGATTGATAGCTGTTATGCTGCAACAGGGTCATGAGCCTAACACTATTACATTTACTGCTTTAATTGATGGTTTGTGCAAAGAAGGTAAGCTCAAAGAGGCCAATCAACTACTGTATCTGATGTTAAAAGAAGGCCATAACCCCGATATTATTACATTTACTGCTGTAATTGATGGTTTTTGTAAAGGAAGCAAGTTGGAGGAGGCTATGAAGCTCTTCTATGAAATGTCCGACAGAGACATCTGCCCAAATGCTGTCACATACAGTGCGCTTATCGATGGTTTCTGTAAGGGAGGCAAGTTGGAGGAGGCTATGAAGCTCTTCTATGAAATGTCAGACAGAAACATATGCCCTGATGTTCTCACATACAGTGTGCTTCTTGATGGTTTCTGTAAAGAAGGCAAGTTGGAGCAGGCTACGAATCTCTTCTATGAAATGTCCGACAGAGACATATACCCCAATGTTGTCACATACAGTGCGCTTATCAGTGGTTTCTGTAAGGGAGGCAAGTTGGAAGAGGCTATGAAGCTCTTCTATGAAATGCCCGACAGAAACATATACCCCGATGTTGTCATATACAATGTGCTTATTGACGGGTTCTGTAAGGGAGCAAAGTTGGAGGAGGCTATGAAGCTCTTCTATGAAATGTCAGACAGAAACATATGTCCTGATGTTGTCACATACAATGTGCTTCTTGATGGTTTCTGTAAAGAAAGCAAGTTGGAGGAGGCTACGAATCTCTTCTATGAAATGTCCGACAGAGACATCTGCCCTGATGCTGTCACATACAGTGCGCTTATCAGTGGTTTCTGTAAGGGAGGCAAGTTGGAAGAGGCTATGAAGCTCTTCTATGAAATGCCCAACAGAAACATATACCCCAACGTTGTCACATACACTGTGCTTATTGACGGCTTCTGTAAGGGAGCCAAGTTGGAGGAGGCTATGAAGCTCTTCTATGAAATGTCAAACAGAAACATATGCCCTGATGTTGTCACATACAGTGTGCTTATTGATGGTTTCTGTAAGGAAGGCAAGTTGGAGGAGGCTAGGAAGTTCTTCTATGGAATGCACAACAAGAACATATTGCCTAATGTTGTCACATACACTGCATTTATCGCTGGCCTCATCAAGAAAGGGCAGTGGAAGGAGGCCACCAAAGTACTTCATGAGATGCTAGATAAGGAGAACAATCCGTCTGTTATCACATATAATGTTCTTATTGCTGGTCTTTGCAAAGAAGGGAAGTTTCAAGAAGCTCTCCAATTGTTAGATGTTATGGCTGAAATAGGTGATCAACCTAATGATATCACATATAATACACTTATAGAGGGGTTTTTCAAAGTGGGTAATCTAGAAAAAGCCAGGGAGCTCCTTGCAGAGATGCTGGAGAAAGGTTGCAGGCCTGACCTAGTTCGCTTTACAACATCAATAGATGGACTCTGCAAGCATCACGGACAAGACAAAGTTTAACAGATCTTTTATGAGATTCCAGAGTATGCCTCGAGCCTTGATGATGTTACATACAGCACATTGATGGATGGACTTTGCAATGTTGGTAATTTTAATAAGTTATCTAAAGTGATGAAAGATAACAGTCCAAGAGGCCTCATAACTACATGACCACATTTACGACCCTCATGGAGGGACTAGGCACACCCCAAGAGGGCAATAGACCATTGCATGAGGTCTTAAAAAAAGTTTGGCATGAAGCTGACATATTCTGCAGTAAAGATATCGCTGTAGCAGCAGACTATCAATGGATGAACAGTAGGGGTGACTTCGGTAATAGTGCACTAGCAAGCTATCTGAAACAGATTTGGCAATTCAGCTTAATGAAGTGATCTGAGTGGTCAAATTCCCATTAGCATACCAGGTGTTTCTCTGAAAACACATTTGGTTAGGGTTTAGTGGATTGCAGATCCTGATTAGATACACCATTTCATCAATCTAAAATGGAATTGCCTTTAGCAGTTAGTGTGTCGCAACTTGCAACTAATGAAGTGACCCCAAAAAAAATTTCAACGATATTCTTCACGGTAATAATTTGGAATTGTTTTGATGAAATGGTTTAGTGGCTTGTCATTGCCTTTGATAGAGTGTACTTTGTGAATTTCAATAGTGAACTGTACTTAAATGGACTAACCTGGTTTGAAGTATTGAACTGAGTTTGTTTACAATTTTGTAGTTTGCTTTGGAATGTCCTCCTTTTTGTTATGTATTTGACTGTTTAGGCCTTGTGAAATATTTTGCTTCATTGATTTAATTCCCAGGCTCCATATCTATCTAATACATGCTGAGACTCCATATGTATCGAGTACTTGCTCCCATTATAGGACACAATTTGTAATGATTGTCACAGCATGTCTTAGTTATAGTGCATCTTTTTTTATTTAGACATCTGCAACTACTTCACTGTCTAGTTTCTGCTGTCCAAATTGTAGTAGCCGAGACAACTATTATCTCAGTGTCCATCTGTTGACCATCACCTTGGTCAGCCAGCTGTCATGAGAGGATATCGGTTGGGGACCATTCCATTCTTTTTGTCATAAGCTATTTTATTTATGGCCATGGAATGTGGATTCAATCACATATCCAAATGTTCAACGACAAGCAATGGGAGCTAGTTTAGTCTATGGGCACACATACCAAACAAGTGCAATAGTTGCTGGAATTCAGGGAACCCTTTTTCCATTTCCACTGTGACCCCTAAGTATGGGATAGTACACAGGGAAATAATGTTCTCTGAAAGGCCTGGTCAACGAAAATGCTAGTTCTGTAGAAATTTTCAGTTTACTGCACCCCAGATAAAACCCCAGCTCCTAGAAATGAAAAGCATTAACCTACTTGTAACGCACAATTTTTTCCTCCACAAAATTGGAGTAATCAAGGGAGAGGGAAACAAAGGGTGATTAACGTTCATCCAAAGTTACCAGACTATGATAATTTGGTTGACATGTTTGAGGCGATAATTGATGTATTTGCATAGGATTGATGTATGAATGCTCGTTTGGGTTGGTCTATTTCCACAGGCTTTAGGGCTTCCAGAGCGGGTCACACGGCAAGCAATTTCAATCTCATCTGCTTACCTCAACCCAATGGCGATGATGGCGCCTGCAAGGAGGTCTATGCTTTGCATATGGGGCAGGAAGAATTCTCAACGCTCCTTCCACACCTTGAATACCAGTGGCGACTCGCACATTAAAACACTCTGCCAGACCAACAGGCTTACGGAGGCAGTGGAGACCTTCAGCCATCTGCTTTCAGCTAAATCTAAACCCACCATCACCACCTGCAATCTTTTGTTAAGTAGCATAGTCTGAGGGAACCGACATCAATCAGCATTGCGTGTTTACAGACTTATGGTTGAAGCAGACATATTCCAAATCTCATTTCTCTGAGCATTGTTATCAACTGTCACTGTGAAACAGGTAGAATGGATTATGCTTTCAAAGTGTTTGAAGGAATGGAAGCACAGGGCTATATTTCAAATGTCGTAATATTCAGTACCCTCATCAAAGGGCTTTGCAGGACGGGCAGGACGGAGGATGCTGTCAAACTGTTCAATCAATTGGTGAACAAACGACAGCTTCCTAATCTTTTTACATATAGCACCCTAATACATGGGCTCTGCAAGAGAAGGAAAACTCACGAGGCTTTTGGATTGATAGCTGTTATGCCGCAACAGGGTCATGAGCCTGACACTATTACATTTACTGCTTTAATTGATGGTTTCTGCAAAGAAGGTACGCTCAAAGAGGCCAATCAACTACTGTATCTGATGTTAAAAGAAGGGCATAACCCCGATGTTATTACATTTACTGCTTTAATTGATAGTTTTTGTAAGAAAGGCAAGTTGAAGGAGGCTATGAAGCTCTTCTATGAAATGCCCGACAGAAGCATATACCCCAATGTTGTCACATACAATGTGATTATTGACGGCTTTTGTAAGGGAGCCAAGTTGGAGGAGGCTACGAATCTCTTCTATGAAATGTCCGACAGAGACATCTGCCCAAAATGCTGTCACATACAGTGCGCTTATTGGTTTCTGTAAGGGAGGCAAGTTGGAGGAGGCTATGAAGCTCTTCTATGAAATATACCTTGTGAATTTCAATAGTGAACTGTACTTAAATGGACTAACCTGGTTTGAAGTGTTGAACTGAGTTTGTTTAAATTTTGTAGTTTGCTTTGGAATGTCCTCCTTTTAGTTATGTATTTGACTGTTTAGGCCTTGTGAAATATTTTGCTTCATTGATTGAATGCCCAGGCTCCATATGTATCGAGTACTTGCTGAGACTCTATATGTATCGAGTACTTGCTCCCATTATAGGACACAAAACTTGTAATGATTGTCACGGCATGTCCTAGTTAGAGTGCATCTTTTTTTATTTAGACATCTGCAACTACTTCATTGTCTAGTTTCTTCTGTCCAAATTGTAGTAGCCGAGACAACTATTATCTCAGTGTTCATCTGTTTTCCATCAGCTTGGTCAGCGAGCTGTCATGGGTATGCTGCTAAGAGATGATATCGGTTTGGGACCATTCCATTCTTTTTGTCATAAGTTATTTTATTTATGGCCACGGAATGTGGATTCAATCACATATTCAGACGTTCAACGACAAGCAATGGGAGCTAGTTTAGTCTGTGGGCACACATACCAAACAAGTTCAATAGTTGCTGGAATTCAGGGAACCCTTTTTCCATTTCCACTGTGACCCCTACATATGGGATAATACACAGAGGGAAATAATGTTCTCTGAAAGGCCTGGTCAATGAAAATGCTAATTCTGTAGATTTTTTTAGTTTACTGCACCCAGATAAAACCCCAGCTCCTAGAAATGAAAAGCATTAACGTACTTGTAACACAGAATTTTGTCCTCCACAAGATTGGAGCAATCGGGAGAGGGAAACACAGGGTGATTAACGTTCATCCAAAGTTACCAGACTATGATAATTTGGTTGACATGTTTGAGGCGATAAAATGAATTGAAGTTGTTTTGAATGAAAAATATACTAGTTTTGCATAAAATGTAACAGCATTTGAAGAGATGGTTAATGTGATGTGCTCAGCCTAAATGAACATATGTATACACAACATGCTTCAGAACTCTGTTTCAGACCTGTAAAAGAATGAACCATCTTTAAGACTGGATCTTGATCATAACATAAGACGCGACTTTGACCTGAGCTATACTCACATATGATTATAAAAGAGTCTGATACAATGTACAAGCAATCTGGATCCGTAGTTTGATTCGCTAATACTGTTGTTACTCATTAACTTATGTAATTTTTGCATGAAGCAAGTCGGTATATTCTTATATTCACATGATTAAAACAAGTATATTTTTATGTTTATGGTATAGTGAATTCATCCCCATATATAGACAATTTTTTATTTAACAAAGAAATATTTTTAAATTAAAAATATGTTTATCAAATTTATATTCAATAAAGAAATAATTTAAACTTAAAAAATATGTTTATAAAGAAATTGTGATCCACAATAACTAATCATTATTTTTATTGAAAAATAACAAATTGAGGAAAATGCAGAGGGGAGCCAATGCGAGAGGTCAAAGAGTGCAGGGCTTGCATGACCCCTCTTCTCTTTCTTTGCATTTTTAAGCATTTCCTTCTTACAAATAATAACAAAATTTTAAAATAGTAATATCCACAACTTGTTACTTTTATCATGAAGATCGATAATTTCATTGTTGATCCCTCTTGGTGGGTGAACACACATAAAATCCCATGTGAACTAGAATTTGGCATGCCACCAATTAACCAACAAATTTAATACACTTGGCATAAGAAAGGCCTTCATGTGCATGCACAAGCTTGGGTTTTCTTCACAATTGGTCTAGTTCATGGCAAAGATCATGTTGTTTCCTCTCACACCCATGCATAAGTGCACTTTGGTGGTTCTAGGTGACCCTTCAAAAATGGTGGTGGCTCCAAGGAACAAGTTGAATGATTGTATTCATAATTGCTCTATGGTATGTGGATTTACTCTAGAATTGGCGCCTTCTTTTGTTTTTGTTTCATGTATCTTCTTGCTTCATACTTTGTGAGGTATTGGGGTTTCTATAGTTCGATTACTTCTATGTGTTTGGTTTAGCATTGCTATGTTAGGTGAATGGTGGCCCATTTCTCTCCTTGTCACATATTATCTTACATTTACCTGGTCTACCTTCTTTCTTCCCATCTCGTGAACTCTTTAGTTTTGCCTTGATCCTCTTCGAACCTTGTCCTCTCCGTCTAGTTTTCCTTTATGTCAATTTGATGGTGAACACTTCTATCTCCTTGTAGGTTGTTGTCTCTCCATTTCCCTAATCCCCATATTGCAGTTTCTACTTGAGAGCTTCCTTGCAATCCCCCTTGCCTCTCTATACCTTGACAATGTCTTAAAGCAATCCCACTCTTGTTTTTCATCACCCATGTCAAATATGAAAAGAGCCTCATCTTCCTCTAGTCGCAAGGGGCATCAAAATTCTATACAACCACTTAGGACTAGAAACACGACAATAAGTCCTTGAAGAGGTGCAACTCCAACTCAAGAACTTGAACTCCAAGGTCTCTCTAATGACAAATAAACTAGCTAACATGAATCTCTCTAGTTCTGAGGAGAACACAAAGGCCCTTGAAACTATAGAGGTAGATTCTCCTTCTAGCCAAATGCTTATATTATCAAATTTTGTTTATATTCGATGGGACCATTATAGTCCTTTCTATGTTAGCTATAAATTAAAGTATTATAGTCCATCTCTAGACTTTATTAGACTATTAAAAGTGCACTATTGGGTTACAAATTTGGAATGGTTAGTGGTAGACTAGTAAACACAAATTAACAGTGCAATATTTTTTTATCATATAATCCAAATATTTGTGTAGCTAAGAAAAACATTGTTGATAAAATTTATAATCATTTAAAATAATTTGTATTTTGATACTAAAAATTATTTTCCTATAGTTTATAAAGTTATTTAAAATATATTATATTTCACAAAAAAAATTAATTTCTTTTATATAAAATACCAAACACTAAAATTCTCATTCATTAATATATAATCTTAAATTCCACCATAAAAAACATTTTGGAAATATAAAATCAAACAATAAAATTCCTACACATTAATAATTTTACTATCTAATTCTCTTATTTACTTATAATTGTAATGCCCCGTATTAATAAGAAATAATAATAATAATAATAAACCAAAAAATATTTTTTAATAATAATAAAATAATATTAATATATAAATAATAAAATATGAAAAAGAAAATCTAACCAAAATGGAAAATAGATTACCCCATTGAAACATCAAAACAATGTAAAAAAATAAATAAAATACATTCAGTTATTATTAATAAATTGTTTTAGTCAAAGAAAAGACCTAAATTGAAAAACGCAATAAATAAAATAAATAGTGATAAAAACCGAATTTTAAAATAGATAACATAAATTAAAAATAATGGGGGAAATTATTTTTATTATTACTAGTAATATTATTACTCTGGTTGACACAATAATCTTTTGTTCTTTGACACAATTGTCTTATGTCCTTTTTCCTTTTCGTGATAATAGATAAGTCTTTGATTAAGATTTTAGGTAGTGCAAGGGGTAGTGGTTCTTATAGTGGTGCTTAGGTATCTCACTTTAGGTTAACATACTCCTTTCTCATGGTGGGGGATGGTTATGCTCAATTGGTTATGAAGATCATACCGATTTACTAGACGTCCATCGTTATTGTCCCAAAGGTATCTTGTCTGAAATAAAAAAGGTTAGCCTCCATTTTTTATGGTCAAGCTCACATAATATGGGCATTCCTTTAATTAAGTGGAGTCAAGTGGTTGGTCCTAAAGCCTTGGGTGGATGGGCTATAAAAAATAATTTTCACTTTGTAAAGGAATTGGCCACCAAAAGCCTATAGAGGCTCACTCATAATGAAGATCTATGGGGTAATGGTGAAATCCAAGTATATATAGAATCAACCCAATGAAGATTGGTGCAAGTGTCTTACGAAGTACTCGAAGGATTCTATCATTAGGAAGGAATTGGTTGATTTCTTTCCTCTTGTTGGAGTTTGGATGGTATGGAGAATTGGAAATGGCCACCAAATTAGGATGGGGGGAGAACCCTTAGTCTTACGAAAATTTTAGGGTTGTCAATGCTCTTATTTAGTCTTTCAATGACATGGATTTTTTTATTTGATAGATGATGAGTCTTAGACTCCTCACGTTTTCAGTCATGCAAGTTAGAAGTCAGCGGACTTTCTTTGCTTGGAGGGGAAAGAAGCAGAGGAGTGGAGGCAATGTGTTAACAAGATGGCTTCCAATTTTAGTATTCTAAGGGAAGATGAAGACAATATTCTTTATTGGTCTAGAAATTTGGTTTCTAGGTATTTTACTACAAAATTGGGTTATAAAACATGGTGTTCAACCCAATTCAATGATGAAGTGTAGTGGTGGTGGAGCATTCTCTAGAAGATACATGCTCCATTGAATGCAACATGATGTTATGGTTATCTTTGAACAAAAAGTTGTTAACCTAGGATAATTGCTTGAAAAGTGGTTGTGTTGGTACTAGTCGTTGATCTTTGTACAACTCCCACAAGGAATTTTCTACTCATCTCTTTATCTCTTGCCCTTATATGGTGCATGTGTTTTAGTTGGTTAAGTAGGAGTTTGAGTAGAATGTTTCTTGGTCTATGGCTTCCCTGGGTCAGTGTTTGCGGTAAAGGCTTATGGACAAAGTTGTCACTCAATACGAAGGGTTCCCAAGTATTTTTGGGTTTTTCATTTGGTGGGATAGGAAGTAGAGTATTTTTAGAAACGTTGATACTCTTATTGAATTTATAGAAGCTTCAATCAATAGAGTGGCCAAGGAACACACGATGACACTCAAAATCAAGAAGTCAAGGACTCTAATCATGCTTGCTTTGGAGGAGGATATTATCTGGGGTTATTTTTTATGGTGTAAGAGAAGGTCATCCTCTTATCTATGGGGTGGGTGTGGTTTTGTTCCTTTCACAATGTCATTATGTTTATGTTAGATATGTCATGGAGAGGGGATCTAATAACAAGGCAAAATACACGGCTATTTGAATTGTGTTTAAGGTAGCGAAAGATAAGGAATCAAGAAGATTCAGGGATTGGGAGATTCTTAGTTTTTCATTAAATGAGCTTCTAAGAGTATTTTAGTGGAAAATTTGTGCCTTGACCTTTTACTATAGAGTATTCAAGAGTCGTTCATGTCTTTTAATTGACTTTCTTTCAAGCACATTTACGGGGAATTAAATTGAAAAGGTGATGGAAGGAAAAAAAAAAAAAAACAAAAAAAAACAAAACAAAACAAAACAAACAAAACAAACAAACAAACAAACTCTTTCTCTAAATAAATAAAGTTAAAGATGATTTTATTTTGTTTATTATATTTTTCTTCATAATTAATGCTTAATGTTATTTATTTTTTATTTCTTTAAATTTTGTTTTTAAATTTAATTTAAAAAAAGGGTCCTAACCACTTTTCCCCTAAATTTGTTATTAAATATAAAATTCTATTTTTTGCGATTTATATTGGTAAGAATGTTTTTTTACTAAATTTATTTTTTTAATAAGATATATTGGAAATGTAAAAAAAAAAAAAAAAAATCTAGTTTTGAAGGGAGAAAATTGGTATGAAAGAAGATAACTCTAAATGAAAGCAAAATGTATAATCATATCTAAAAACAATACTATTTCATTACAATTATCAATTATGGATTGAATTAAATAAAATAAAAAATAGTATTAATTAATTACAATTATCAATCACAACTATTTAAAAAGAATATTTGGAATGTATGATATTTTAAATGAACTAAAAACATAACAATATTTTAAGAAGTATATATAACATTTTTATTGTTGTTTAAAATATATTTTTTTGTTTTTTTTCATAACCATAAAAGAAATGAAAAAGGGAAAAAATGTAAATGGAAAAAACAAAATAAACACTTTTAATAAAATATGAAAAATAAGGCTGAAAAACAACATTAAAAAAATAAGTAGATAATTTATAGCTGAAAAAATTTTAAATGTCAAAATACTACCTTTGAAAAAAATGTTACTATTAACACCATTTTTTGAAATAGAAATATAAAAAACTACTAAATACTACTAAAAATTTAGAACCATTTAGGTCATTTTGATAACTATCTTGCTCCGCTTATATAACCAAGTGCTTTGTATGGATCTAAGGCATTAACCATTTGATTTTTGTTGCAAATTTGTTTTAGATCACAACTTCCCATCGAGAGGCTTTTGGTCTTTGAAATCTTATCCACAAAGAATATGGAAGCACGAGGCCTCCATTTGTCTCCCCAAGTCCACTACTCCATTATATATGAAGGACATTTGATTTTGTTTGTCTCTATCAATATGTTTGTTTGCCCTTGTTTAATTTGTTAATGGAGTTATTCTTCCTCTCGTGTTATGTTGTTAGATGAGGTAGGTTTTACCACCTTTACCAAGAACTATTTGTCCTCTTTATTGTAGAAATTCACATCACTATCCCATAAGTAAAGGCGACCAAGCATAATTTCACATGCATTTAGTGACAAAACTTTAAATTCCACTTCAATGCACAATCAACATGAATGAAAAACTATTTTTAGTATTTCTTGGTGATTCTTATGGCGATTTATCTAGCTTCCAACCCAACACACATGGTTGTACTAAATCATAAGTTTGTAAGCCAAAATCATCTAGAGAGCATTTAATAATAAATTTACATTGATAACTCTTGTCAAACAAAGCATTTATCTTGCTCCCGGGGTAAGCTCAATTGGTAATGGTCGTGGTATAAAGTATTATGTTAAATATGTTATCCAAGGTTCAAATCCCCCTTATTTAATCCATGAGCCACATGTTGGGGAGCGTGTAGTTTCACTTAGAGGTAATAGTGGTAGTGGTTGGAACCTTGCGTCACATGAATACAAGATTCACCTAGTTGTTAATTCCTCCAGTCACAAAAAAAACATTTACCTTTTGGTCCTTCATTTGAACTTAGATTAAAATAGTATATTTATGCCCCAATTTGTTCTCTTTTCCCTTTTGGGTTATTGCTACAATATTTTTCTTTTTGTTTTGTTGGTCTCCTCTCAACCCTTCTATTATTGCTCCCTTTTGAAATCCAATTGAACGTAGAGAGCTTTTTTACTAGTTTCATCTACGCTTTTCACACTAGAAGATTGTAATATCCTTTAGATATGGATTAATTGTCCTCCAAGTTACTTCACCACTACCTTGGGCTCTTCTAAAGAGATACCCAACCTCATGGACCACTTCTAGAATTTGGTCAAGTATTCTTGTACACTTTATTATTGATCTTGGTGGAGGCAAAGCATCATCACAAGGACTTCCTTGAGAGTTTCCTTGTAATCCCCCTTGCGTCTCTATACCTTGACCATGTCACAAAGCAATCCCACTCTTGTTTTTCATCACCCATGTCAAATATGAAAAGAGCCTCATCTTCCTCTAATTGCAAGGGGCATCAAAATGCTATACAACCACTTAAGACTATAACTTAACGGAGTTCTGAAATATCTATTACATTTTCTGGGGGAAAATTACCCCCTCAATTTGTAAAGAATTTCACAATACGGAGCACGAAGCTCATGTGGAAAGTTAGATCTTGTCCAATGTAGATGTAGAGGAAAGTTTGGGTTGTTAAATCCCTGATATAGGGAACAACCTCACTAGGCAAACTAGATACCATCAAACTATTGATTTGTACTAGAAAATCAAAACAATTATGTGAAAAGTCTTAGTAAAATTATTAGAAACACAAAAGAAGACCTTGAATAGTGATGAAGAGAACACAAAGGCCCTTCAAACTATAGAGGTGGATTCTCCTTCTATCCAAATGTTTATATTACCAAATTTTGTTTACAATCCATGGGACCACTATAGTGCTTTCTATGTTAGCTATAAGTTAAAATTTTATAGTCCATCTCTAGACTTTATTAGACTATTAAAATTGTACTATTGTATTACTAATTTTGGAATGATTTTATGGCCCAAAGCCACTTATCTGTGCTACTAGTATGGTTTCCCTAGTAGACACAAATTAACAATGCAATATTTTGTTATCATATAATGCAAATATTTGTGTAGCTTAAAAAAAATTTGTTGATAAGATTTATAATCATTTAAAATAATTTGTATTTTGATACTAAAAATAATTTTTCTATAGTTTATAAAGTCATTTACAATATATTATATTTCACAAAAAGAATTAATTTCTTTTATATAAAATACCAAACAAAAAATTCTCATTTATTAATATATAATCTTAAATTTCACCATTAAAAACATAACAATAAAATTTCTATACATTAATAATTTTACCATCTAATTTCTTGTTTTACTTATAATTGTAATGCCCCATATTAATAAGTAATAATAATAATAAGAATTTATAAATAATAATTTATAATAATAATAAACCAATAAATATTTATTATAATACTAATACAATAATATTAATATATAAATATAAGATCTTAAAAAAAAAATCTAACAAAAATGGAAAATAAATTACCCCACTCATACACTAAAACAACTTAAAATAAATAAAATACATTTAATTATTAGCATCCACGAAGCCAATAGAAATCCCAAATCTTTTCTGAACTTGGGGTTTTGTGATCCATAACTAGATTGAAATAAATATTTCGGTGATAATCACATTGGAGATAATATCGTCGACGTGTTTGAACCAACTAGTGTGGTTCATCTTCAGGACAAGATGAGGAACTAGATCATGGCATCAAATAAATAGACGTAGAGATAAGTTTACTAGCGGTTAGAATATAACAACTAGTTTTGACTGAAGGAATCTTATTTATAGTAAATATATTTAAAATAAGGAAACAATTGATAAATAACTAATGAATAAATTTAAAATTATTATTATTAATAAATTGTTTTAGTCAAAAGAAAGGCCTAAATTGAAAAACACAATAAATAAATAAAATAGTGATAAAAACAAAAATTAAAAATAGATAACATAAATTAAAAATAGTCGGGGAAATTATTTTCTATTACTAGTAATATTATGAATCTAGTTGACACAATAATCTTTTGTTCTTTGACACAATTGTCTTCTATCCTTTTTCCTTTTCCTGATAGTAGATAAGTCTTTGATTAAGCTTTTAGGTAATGCAAGGAGTAGTGGTTCTTATGGTGGTGTTTAGGTATCTCACTTTAGGTTAACATACTTCTTTCTCATGGTGGGAGGTTGGTTCTACTCAATTGGTTATGGAAATCATCCTTGTTTACTAGACCTCTATCGTTACTGTCCCAAAAGGTATCTTGTCCAAAATAAAAAAAAGGTTAGCCTCCATATTTTATGGTCAAGCTCACATAATATGGTCATTCCTCTAATTAAGTGGAGTCGGGTGGTTGGTCCTAAAGCCTTGGGTGGATGGGTTATCAAAACTAATTTTCACTTTGTAAAGGAATTGGCCATCAAAAGTATATAGAGGCTCACTCATAATGAAGATCTATGGGGAAGAATGATGAAATCCAAGTATATATAGAATCAACCCATTAAAGATTGGTACAAGTGTCCTATGAAGTACTAGAAGGATTTTATCATTTTGAAGGAATTGGTTGATTCCTTTCCTATTGTTGTAGTCTGGGTGGTATGGAGAATTGGAAATGGTCACCAATTAGGATTGGGGGATGACCCTTAGTCTTACGAAAATTTCAGGGTTGTCAGTGCACTTATTCAGTCTTTCAATGACACAGGGGTTTTTTTCTTTGGTAGATGCTAAGCCTTATACTCCTCATGTGTTCAATCATGCAAGTTAGAAGTCGACAAATTTTCTTGGCTTGGAGGGGAAAGAAGTGGAGGATTGGAGGCAATGTGTTAACAAGATGGCTTCCAATTTTAGTATTCTAATGGAAGATGAAGACAATATTCTTTATTGGTCTAGAAATTTGGGTTTTAGGTATTTCACTACAAAATTGGGTTATAAAACAAGGTGCTCAACCCAATCTAATGATGAAGCGTAGTGGTGGTGGAACTTTCTCTGGAAGTTGCATGCTCCATTGAAATGCAACATCATGATACAGTTATCTTTGAACAATAAGTTGCTAACCTAGGATAATTGTTTGAATATTGGTTGTGTTGGTAATAGTCATTGTTCATTGTGCAAGTCCCACGATGAATTTTCTACTCATCTCTTTATCTTTTGCCCTTATATAGTACATGTGTTTTAGTTGGTTAAGTAGGAGTTTGAGTGGAAATTTTCTTGGTTTATGGCTTCCCTGGGTTAGTGTTTACAGTAATGGCTTATGGACAAAGTTGTCACTCAATACGAAGGGTTACTGATCCATATTTAAACAGGAATGCAAAAAATTACAACGATAACCATAAATACAGAGATGCAGTAGAAATAACACTTCCTTTCATTCATATCAAATAATGAAATATGCTTACAAACATAATGGAAAGGATACTAACTCAGGTGATGGTATCTTATCTTTGAGAAGATATATGGTGGCTACATGCCTCTGAATGCAGTTACAATGATGTTGAAGGGCCTTTTTATTATTGAACAATAAGAGAAAACCCTAAACAACCAAAACCCTAACCCAAGGAGATGTAACACCAAGAGCTTATGGGCCCCATTGGGGTTAGTTGGACAGCCAACTTCTCGGGGTCATAACTTGGTCATATTATCTCTGTTTGACTTGCATCATACCTCGTTGGAAAGATCTCTTCGAGGACTAGAACGAAAAATGAAATTACTATGAAGTCACTCGAGGAATGTTGCAAAAAAACTTCCTTTAGGGCCTCAAAATAGCTCTAGAAGTTTAGGGCCCAAAAAAATGGGAAAAATAGTAAATTGTCCTACAATTGGGGAAACTGAATATATATATATATAGAACCTATATATATACGTATTATATTATATTATATATATAATATATATTATATATATTATATTATATATATATATTATATATATAATATATTATATATAATATATTAGTATAATTTATTATATATATATATATTATATATAATATATATATATATAACTACTATATATATGGTGAGGGTCCAAGTGGAATAATTAGGTTGCCACCAATATCCACCTAGATCATTCATCCACCCTTAGGAAGCAATGGTCTTCATTGCGTTGAGTTCCTCCATGAGATGAGGAAACTTATATTGAACTTGGTCCCTAGTGAGCCATTTTCCTTGGTGCGGGATTGGCTGGCTTTGAAAACTCAATACAGTTGGATCTTCTGTTGGCGAGTGTTCTTGATCTGCGTGTCCATGATCTGATCAGTTGCAGCTTGTTCCATGCAGTTTGGATTTAACTCTGTTGGTGTGAGTTGTTCTTCAATGTTGAATGTGTCGAATAATGGTGGAAAGTATGGCCGAAGGAAATCCACGTTGAACACTAGGTGCATTCCAAGGAATGGGAGAATGCTAAGCTCAAAAGAATAATCTCCCACAACCTTGGTGATAGTGTATGGACCATATCGAAGCGGAAAAATCTTGCGGTGGGGACCAACGAGGCGCTCCTTCTACAAATGTAGCCAAACTTTGTTACCCACCTGGAACTTGTGTGGCACTCAATGCTAATCATGTTGTTGCTTGTACTTAGCATTGGATTTTTCCAATATGTCAAGGACCTATTGACGGATGTGTTGAATGTGCTCAATGAAGCTATTTTACTTGTTGGCTTCGGACTAGACATGAGTCGAATCTTCTTGAGTCACTACAAATGGTATGGCCACATCAATGGGACATAGTGGCTGGAATCCCAAGCCCACCTAAAAAGGGTTGTGCCCAGTCAAGTTGTGGAGAGCCCGGTTGTAGCTATGTTGGACATAGGGGAGGCTCTCATCCCATGTGCATGGATGCTTTGAGTTGTAAATGTGCAAAATGTGTATGATCATCCTGTTGACGACCTTTGTCTAGCCATCATTTTGGGGATGGAAAGTTGTGGACTTAGTGAGCTTGGTGTCCAGCATCGACTAGAGATTGGAGAAAAATGTACTAAGGAACCTATTATCCCGATCTGAGATTATAGACTGTGAGATCCCAAAGTATACCCAAACTCATTCAAAGAAGAGTTTAGCAGTGGCTTCTGTTGTGATACTCTTCTTGTAGGCTGCCATAATGGCCATCTTCGATAATCTCCCGATGACCACAATACACAGTCATTTCCGTGCTTGGTAGAAGGAAGGGCTGGCATGTAATCCATGGATATGGATTCCCAAGGTCGACTAGGGGTAGGTAGTGGAGTATAGAGGCCTTGCTTCATGATGGTCAATTTGGAAATGGCGCAGGTAGTGCAGGATCTGATGTACTTCCAAACATCCTATTGAAAATTCGGCCAATAGAAATACTTATGCAGTACTGCCATTGATTTTTTGACCCTGAAATTCCTAGCGTCCTGTTTGTAGTGCGCTTTCCAAATCATCTTCGCACGCTCGCTTGAAGGAACACAAAGGTGTCTTAGGTGGCATAACAGAGCATCCTGGAGGTGAAAATCAAGAACTTGCTGACCTTCCAAGAGTGTATGGTATGTGTGGCCGAATTCTGGGTCGCTTTTATAGAGAAGGAGTCAATCAGAAGTCTCATGCCCATAAGAGTTGAGCATGGTGGTTAACGCCATGATCGGTGGTCGGCTGAGGTAGTCTGCAACATTATTTGTGCTGCCCTTCTTATACTTGATATTCAAATGGAACTGTTGCACGTATGTGGACCACTTTTTATGGCGATCACTCTGCAACTTCCCTTGCATCTGTATGAACTGCAGGGATCGGTGGTCTGCGTGGATGACCATTTCCTTCCCCAAAATGTAATGCTTCCATTATCGGCAAGCCTGCATAATGGAATACATATATTTTTCATAAGTGGTATGGTTTCAGACTATGTCTAAAAGTGTCTCACTCTGATATGCCACTGGATGCCCCTGTTGAGTAAGAACTGCCCCAATAACATAGTCAGAGGCATCTGTCTCGATCTCAAATGGTTATTGCAAGTCTTGTAATGTGAGCACTGATGCAGAGCAGAGGCGATGTTTCAACTTTGTAAATGCCTTATGTTGAGATTCAGACCAAAAGAATTTTTCTTTTTCTCCTCCTTTGGTGACTTGACTCAAGGGTGAAGTGATATGAGAGAACCCCAACACGAACCTGCCGTAGAAATTGGCAAGACCCAGAAAGTTGCGGAGCTCTATCAGAGTGGTTGGGGTTTACCAATCCCAAATGAATTGGATCTTGGTTGGATCCACATGCA